>VCMS01000214.1:0-97374 GCA_022539475.1 Gracilaria domingensis | reverse complement strand
GCACCCTCACCAAGTGTTGCTATAGGCGTACGTAGGTACATGCCTTTCCGTAGATTCGAGATGCCCAAAAGCAATCACTGCACATTCTCGCGATCCAATGCGATTGATGCTAAGCATTGATGCGGAGGCTGTGAGCAGCCACCTCGTGTCGTACTTTAGATAGCCACGAGTTTCAGTACTCTTTCTGAAGGGTCAGCAAGTTCTCCGGAAGATCTTGGCTATCAGCTAGTGAGCTGTAGCTCTTGTTATTGACATGAAGATTGGGTGAAGGCCTTCTACAGAGTCCTATCATAAGCAGCATATCTTACTGCACCAACCCCGAGCGAAACCAGCTCATCGATTACGGTCTCATCTGAACTCAAACATACATCATCTTCTACTAATATTCTCCGAAGCATGTCAATAATGTACAACACAGCATCAAGACCATTGAATGGACATAACAAAGTTACGATAGAATGGGCCATGCTTCCAATACCAAGGAGAGCCACAGGGAGGAACTGATCGATACCTATGCGCCGGAAATCCTCTGAACATTGACAAAACAACATCACCCTCACCCGTTGAACTATGGAAAACGTTGATGCGACCCGATTGATTTCAACCGCCGCGTTGTTCTGCAAGAGACTGCGATATGTGCTCGGTTCTTCGTCAATCACAATGAGTCTGTTTCGATAACCATCTGACACTTTAGTCACTGTGTCCAAACAATTCTCAAGATAAAAAAATGCATGAGCAGCACTCTTCTTATCATTGACAAGCACTGACAGCAACTTGATAAGAGGTGCATATGATAATGGAAAAATCCCAGAGGCGAGGTGAAGTAACACATTGATCCCTTTGAGCTCGAACCCTAGCTCCGTACTCTGCCATAGCGTTTGAGCCACTGTGACACATGTGCTCTCTCCACTCCGGGTGAGAACAGCAGCTGACAATTCAACAATCTCCAAAACTTGTGAGGATGTAAAGTTAGACGAGAAAACATGGTTCGAAACGCTGCGATATCATCCCAATAACATCTAAACACGTAACTCTCCAAAGATTGACAGATGCCCATGTTCCTTTTAGAGATATCCTGAAGTGTGGGGAAAACATTTGCGCTTAGACCATATGCCATATGTGTAACGCCGTTTGGGTTCATCTGTACCCCTAAAGAGCTCTTTCTTCTTACGTACGATGAAAAAAACTGAACCCTTGATGACCAAGAAAAACAGAGATGGGCGTTTTCTGCGAAAGGAGAAACATGGAGCGAGCTATACTGCTTGTTTAACGTTTCTAAGTCCTCATGAGCTTTCTTGGACAAAACAATTTTATGCTCCTCGTCTTCTACCATGGTATTATCACTTGGATCCTCTGGGTATGTTACAGATGATAGATGATTCGACCAATTAAGAGCTGCAGCAAACAAAATTGTGCCTTCCCGACCATGGATGATGGAGTTCGAAAGCGAAGGAGAATGATTCAACGGGTCTTTTCGCGCTTGAACGATCTCTGTTAACTTGGAAAGTATTTTTTCCTTCGATTGCGGATCAAGTCCCACCACGACAGAAAACGCAAATAAAGATTCTAGAACCCACCAATGCTCCACGACTTCGATGGTACGTGCGGTTGACGCGTTTTTGATTCTTTTGGGCGTCCAGCACAGCGATAACGCTTCCGATGATGATGTTTTGAATGTTTTCTTTGTTGTTCAAAACAAATTCTGAGAACTGCTCGCAGCACACATGACCCTCCTCCTTTTGCGATAGGATAAGAATCGTCGTAAGGGCAGAAAATGCAGCTCTCTTCTGCTTCTTCCAGAACTGCTCGAGAGCTTGAATCGCAGTACTAGATTTCAAATCAGTGCGATAGCCAAGAATATCGGTGACATCATCGACTTCGGCATAGGCAAGATAATCGCGCGGCAGCAAGGCAGCATCATACTGGCCCAATGACAGCTCTTTTTCTATAGACGGGATGAAATCAAGCCCCGCATCTGTTGGCCTTGGAATTTCCAAAGTCTCAGCTGCATCTTTGCGATATCGAACGTAGTCAAGATCAGCATTTTTCCCGAGTTGTTGAATGTTAACGGCGCGAAGCAAGTCCTCTACGTGATCTTCCAGAATTGACTTCAGCTCTGTGCGATTCAATCTTGCGGAACGTAGTCGGGCGCAAAGAGAAATAAAAGAGAAGCTTGCTGCGTGTTCTTGTCTCATTTTTGTTCCAGATTGATGGCCGGAAGATTATTTCGCCGCGATAATGGGACGAATAGTAAGCTGTTCAAGATTCCGCAACAATAACGATGCGCAGGCGCGCAGACAGGTTCATGTGAAAGTTAAAAAAAGCCCGTGGGCAAGATTCACAGAATCGTACCCTGGTGTGGCTCTCTGCGGCGTATTGAGCGAACACGAAGGACGGATAACGATTTTACCTTGATACGAACCAAACGCTCTCTTCGATACGAATATGCCTACTTCGAGACCCATGATCCAGGGCGCACACAAGAAGATCTTTGAATTCAATTTGAACTCTCTGTTTTGTAAGGACTAACAATGATCAGAGGATCAGTAGCCAGCCCATGGTAGCCTTTACCTAATGGCAGGGCTGTGATTAAGCACGCAACAGACGATACAAGACGCTAGTTTTAGCCCGCCGCGCAGCCGTCGCTTCCCACAGTGTATCGGGACTCGGGCATCACCCCGAAGAGGTCTAGCCGGTGCCTACTGGTTCAGCTATTGCGCGCGCGACGAGCTCTCGCTGCGTTTGCGTCGCCGCCTTGTGGCTTGGTTGGCGCGGTTACGAGTGCTGCCTTCGTTGCCATGGCTTCGCAGCCAGGCTTTGCGGCTCGTCGCCCGTCATTTATACATTTCAAGGACAGACCGCCCCGAAATTCTTGGCCCGTAATATCACGGGCAAGGGGGGGAGTGTGTGAGCAATTCTGGCACTTGCACCGCTAGTGCTGTGCATTGCTGGACTGCGCTCCTCGGCTACTGAACTTGCGCATCTCGCGCTGCGCAGCTACGCTAATAAAGATTCCAACCGGTCCTTCGACGGGAGTTGTCGTGGAGGCAACCGCTTGGGAGGGACTTTCGTGCCCGCTGCTTCGCTTTCAGAGCACTGCTCAGTCGCACAGGGTTCTTCATCTGAACTTTATCTGCTCTCGATCTTCGTCGCAGAGTTCGAATGCGCGTTCACTCTCGACGCCATACCTTTGTACAAACAACTTAAAGAGTAGAAGCACGCGTTCCTTCGAATCTGTTGACCAAGTTCTTCTCTTACGTGCGGCTGAGCTAACGCTTGATCTACAACAACATCAGTTTGCAGTATTTGACCTCCGCTTCTACCCCTGCCACCACAATGAACTTTGCATTCGTCAACGCACTCCCGCTGCCCACATCCTCTGCCAAGGCGCTTTCAACTCTCCCTCTGTCACAACTCCAATCAGTGGAAGCACTAATCATGCCCACAGTGGCTACCATTACCATGCGCTGTCGAAGAGATCTTAGAAAGGAGAAGAGCCTACGTAATTTGTAATTCGCCCGTGCTCACCGCAAGAAGGTTTTCCGTCGTGTGAATCGCCGTGCTGTGCAATAGGCGGAGCAAAACGAAGGTACAGCCTTCTTGTCATCCTTTCTTTCAACCATTTGCTTTGGATCTTCAGCATAACAGGAAACACAACCGAAAAAATAGTAGTTCTAATCCCAGCTCTTCAGCTTGCGAAGAAAAAACCCAACCTGTCTTGATCTTTATACTACGGCTCGTGTTATATTACACTGCGGGCAAACGTTTGAACCGTGTACTTCTTCGCTCGTTCAGAGCTACTGGCCCGAGCCATTTCCGTTTCTATGTCGTGCAAAAACATCTGCAATTCGCCTGCCGTAACAAGAACTGAATGTCATGAAACTCGAAGATGAACCCCCCCAGCGTCTTGGCCTTTTTTAACCCGCGGCACAAGCTCCTCTAGAATTCCAAAGCACTTTTCCGGGCTGTCCTTTGAGACCACAGGTCCGCCGCACATCCCCATTTCGCTTTCATTCTCTCCAGTGTCCACGAAAGCTCAAGATTTCATGACTTCTGATACCTTGCCGTCCAAAGTTGCCTCAAAAACTGCTTTTGTTTCAGACCCGCTTTCTCCAAGCAATCGGAAGTTCCCTATTGTCGTTTCTGCACCAACCTGGGGTTCAGCATCATCGATCTTCAATATGGAGATATTCTGACTTCTGATGAATTTCTCTGACGTCTCATCAAGTG
The DNA here is from genome assembly GCA_022539475.1 of Gracilaria domingensis. Lineage (NCBI taxonomy): Eukaryota > Rhodophyta > Florideophyceae > Gracilariales > Gracilariaceae > Gracilaria > Gracilaria domingensis. The sequence continues at coordinate 93,144 of VCMS01000214.1, read as the reverse complement.
CAAACGCGGCCACATCTAGAGCGGAATGTCTGAACCCTGACGATAGCGGCAGGTTGCAAATAGTCGATTTTACTTCCTTCCCATCTTTTCCTCTTGTTTCAATCAAACTTCTGCAGTTCCCATCTTGCACATGACGCAACCACTCGTGTGGAAAGTAATTCTCGTATCTATGCGGAGCAGCCACATGTGCAGAAGTAAGCGCAAACACCATTCCATCCCTTTCGAGTAAAGTTGCAAAGTCCGATTCTGGATGCTCCTCACTGATATCCTTCAACCCCTCGTCTGTTATATGAGAGGCAACTTGATCCATGTCTTGTAGACTTTCACGATTGTAGTTAACTTCCAAGCCGTCTTGATGCTCTTCATCCTCCTCGTCTCTTTCTGGCTTCTCCGTTTCATTTCTAGGAAGGTACTCGCGAAGTACTGTGTCCTCTCCAGCAACCGCCTGATGGACTGGCTTGAACTTTTTCGTTTTAGATGGTACGGGTGTCAACGGCACAACTTTGCTCAACTCGTCCAGGTTCTTTTCAAATTGCTCGTTGTTATACTTCTTGAGATAATGCATCGGATCCATTAAGTCGCGATGCCATTGCGCAAGAGGTGGCCAATCGGTTTCTTCTGGTCCAGCCAGAGCCCTATGAATAATGCATGTATGAAACCAATCCAAATTCGGGTTGCCAAGCTCCGAGGGCCATATTGGTTCGTCTTCGTCGTCAGAGTCATCCATTGTGTCATCATCGACATCAACTAACGCACTTCAAATGAAGCTGTCCATGGTATCAACGGCCTCCTTCTGAATATCCTTGTATAAGTCATCAAGACTGGCGAACGGAAAGTAGCGAATGTGTTCCTTCATAGGTATGTTGACGATGAACAAAAAACACCTCTCTAGCGTCGAAGTGTCCTTGTTGACCTCGATTCTTCGCCAGAGATACGCCAGAGTTGGAGCGCCTCTCTCCGACACTACAGGTCTCGCAAGTATGCCTATTCTCTCGGCAGCCAGCGCGAGAACAGGGCTTTGCATGAGGCGTTCCGCCGGTTCGCAGCCTAGCATAGGAAGGGCAACATCTACTGGAGAAAGGAAGAGCTTGTCTGGAACCGAATGTTGTGGAAGAAATCCAATGACATCAAGACCCCTCTCAAGCTGAATATGCCATGCATACTTGTCGATCTGGTTACTCTCGGAAACGAGCTCAGCCATAGGGCTATGTTTTATTATGGCATGCTGCTCCAACAGTTCCACTTCTTTGATTCCTGTAAAGGGGACAAATTCACGAGCGCTCTGAACTCTTCTCAGGTAACTATGAGAAATGTTGATGATGGTCAGAATATATACAACTAAAATAGTATTAACGAGACAGAAACAGATAACGTACAGCAAATATGTCACGACTTTCTGCAAAATAAAAGCGTCCCCAACTTCGCGGAAACTTCAGTGCTAAGTTCCACAAACCAAACAAGTAAAGCTTTCGAAGATGCTTCGGAACTCGATCGCTGAAAATATCCAAAGTTTTCACTGAGAGCTTCTCTAACATCAAGAAAGCGATGCAATTTGAAGCTTCATAATGACGGTACCTGATAATGCTGTGTTCAGAGCAAAACAAATCAAAGAAGCCATCGCAAACAAATGAAGTTCCTGCAATGAGCGTCACATCCTCAAGCGCGACAAATTCCTCAATGAGTGACTGAACTCTTTCTGAAAATATGTTATAAGTAGTCTCCTTGTAGAAAACCAAAATTGATCCAAGGTGAATTCTGAACTTTTCCGACCGATCAATGTCAAGGATGAAAGTGAGTACTACCTTTCCATCTGAATGATAGAGAGAATGAATATAAACACTAAGAATGTGCGACGAGGGTGCGGCAACAACGCGACGAATGTATTTGATGTTATTCTTTTGTATGTAGTTGTGGTTTTCCTGAACAAGATTCATCACTTCTAGCGTTGTAACATCCTCCTGTTCCCACCATGAATGTTTTGCCGCAATCCGCATTGATATGTATTTGTACGCAGGCTTAGTGACGTCAAAGGGCAGAACGTTTACCCACAGAAAGTTAGTGAGAGATAACATCAAGCGCTCATACATGCTCTCAGAAAATTCATGAGTAGAAGTTTTCAAAAGATCTACTAATGGATCGGAATAAGAATTTTCTGCCAACAGACTAGATAATCTGTACAAAACAAATGAACATTAGTAAGAAACCTGGGTAAAAGCAACGAGATTATGGTGACGTACGACATTCTGGAAAGTTGTATTTCAGTGTAAAGACGAAGCGAAAAGAAATGCAAGCACTCAAAGAGTTGCTATGCTTGGCCAACGCTAATGATTCTAAACGTTGTGTTGCGCGCTGGGTGCATAGAGTTCAACCTTGGGAGTTCAAGTTATTGAGCAAGGTCGCATCAGCTATGTCGGCTGCCAAATTGGCAATGCCAATGGCCGGCTGCCGCCGCCGTCGCCGCGCGCACCGCGAAGCGTACGGCGCGCGCGGCTAGTGGTTGACGTTGCGGGCTGCCGCTCGCTTGGCACGCGCATTTTCTCCACGCGCGCTTTACAGCTGCCCTTCCCCAGCCGCACAAGGGCGCCGCGCTTTTGTGCCACCCCGGCGGGGTGAACCCGCGCGAGTCTTCGGCGCCGCACGCCGGCTGCTCCTGCTCGCTTCTCGCCGCAGCCCTCTCCTCCGCAACTCCTAGCGCCCCCCGGCCGCCTTCTTCCCCGCCCGCGCGCGCCGCCTCCTCGCTCTCTGTTACGCTGCGCTGAACACATGGAGCGTCGCCGTCGCCGCGCCGCCCTGCTTCCAGTCCTGTTGCTGCTATTCAACTTCGATTGCACCGCCTGCCTCATACCATCGTCCAGGCAGCACGCCCTGCTCGCCTAATCTCTTTCGCTCCAACAAACCGTGCACTAGTACCTTGACAATGGAGGGCATCAACGCCTGCAACAACTGCTCAATCTTTCTCAACATGTAATCTACAATCCGCTGTACACCTTCTACAGCGAGCTTGCTCACGAACGACAACCGAACGGCTCCTTCATTCCCCGATACCTAACTGCCCCTAAACAACCAACCTCTGACTTGCAAATTCTGCGTTCCATGGGCTTGCCCATACCCGGAATCGATCCCGAACACCACCTTTTGACCGCCAACCACCAATCCACCCAGTCCACTCAGCAGTACATCAGTTCAAACGTCCGCGTGGCCATCCCTGGCGACAAGTCCGTTATTTTCGTCAACTACTCTCCGAACACCTCCGAGGACGTCAAGGTTCCAGTCGAGTTGTCCGTGAAACAGTGGGCCCATCAGTTTGAGAGCGACGTCGCCCTTCGCATCTGTTTCGCTTGGTCCCACATTGGTGACGAGAATCTTGGCGCAACCAGCACCTGGTTTCTCAGCCTAGGACAGGGTATCAGCCGTCTTCGTGCGCGACGCTATTTACAATCCGGCTCTCGCAGCGTCGTTACAGGGCGTGGATCCCATTGATGATCGCTCCAGGTCACGCCAAGTCAACTGCACCATCTGCTTGGACACGCTGAGCACTTGAAGTGGACTTCTGTATATATATATATATTACATGTATACCATTTGTACAAAACCATAGGCTAGACGATTAACCGTGTGTGTTGCTTTTGTTGCTGTTGTTGTTGTTGTTGTTTTTGTCGCGACGCGTAGAAAATGCATCGAGCAATGGTTTCTGTACGAAAACCGATGTCCATTGTGCGACGCACCCATCAAGCCGAAGCTAACGCAAAGAAAATGACAAAAAGTACAGTAGCGCGCGCATCAAGTGACCAACACGCGCTTATCGTGGTCGAGCACGTTTGAAGGCGGCAGATGGCCCGTGCTTTTGTTGGCGGCCGCGCTACTCAAAGTGGTGGTGAGGCGAATGATGGCCAGCCCAATGGCGCCGGCGACGGCAATGAACCACTTGATGACGCGATTCTCTACGCGCTCCACGGCAGTGTAAATCTCGGCCAGCGACCTCTCTATGCGCTTCTCAATATCGTTGGTGTCGGTCTTGAGCAGCGCAAAATCGGCTCTGTCCAAAATGCTGAGCTCTGAGCGCAGGCTCACACACTCGTTCTTGGTCACCATCTGGTTCTGTTGATGGCGATTGGCGTGCTGCGACACGCGCATCATGGCATCCATGATGGCCTCGCTCTGCATCTGCGCAAAGCCCGCCTGTCTCACGAACGCGATCTACACAGCCGTCAGAACAGCACTCGCGCGCTCGCTCGCGCAAAACGAGGGAGAAGAGGGGGCGAAGCGTCCCATGCGATGCATGTCGAAAGTCAGCCGCGTCTCGATGAAGATGGCTTGCTCCATCTCGGGCGTGAGCGACGCGTGCAACTCGACGGCATGCGCGTCGCCATGCATGGGCAGGCAGCAGCGGCGCGCGACACCGAAGCGTGCGCCAAGCGCGGCGAGCAAGCCGCGCGGCGCCGGCTCGCCACCAAACGAGCGCTGCAACGCCGCGCCCCTCATCGACGTCGCGCCGCATTGCATTGCGTCGCGCGGCGCCAGCGGCGTGGCGCCCGCGCGCGGCCAAACGCGCGCCCCAGCGCCGCGCCCGTTATCGACATCGTGCCTCATCGCATTGCGCCGCGCGCCGCCATCCGCGCGCCGCCGGCGCGCCGCTAAACGCGTGCCCCAGCGCCGCGCCGGTCATCGACGTCGCGTCTCATCGCATTGCACCGCGCAACGCCCGTCTGGCGCGCGCGATGAACGCTTGTGCGGATGCGCGCTGTCGCTCGCGCGCGGCTCGCACAAGTGCCGCACGTGTCCCGACGCGTGCCGCGCGCTGTGTTGCCTTACGTTGCGTGCGCCGCCCCTTGTTCCAAAAAGGGGCGCGCTGCTTTGCACGGGACGAGGCGCGCACGCGCGGGCACATGCCAAGGTGGCGGCTCCGCCGCTTTAGTCGTCGCCGTCCGCTGCCGCTCAACGCGCCGTTGACGCCTCCTCTCGCTCCCTCCCCCACCCCCGTTCTGCCGCCGCATGCCACCACGCGCCGACGTCCCCGTCCAAGCGCCGGCGTTGCGCGTGCTGCCGCATCCCCGCCCGCCTCACTTCCCCACCCCCACCTCATTGCTCGCCGCTCATATCTCACCCGCGCTCACTCTTCCTACTCGCGCTTTTTTTAACCCGGTTTTGTGCGCGCCGGCGATGCTTGCTGCCCGCGCTGCATATCTCCGCGTGCTCTCGCCTCCTGCTACTCCATCGCATAGCGCCTCCTCTGACCAATGTCTCCCCTCGTCCACCCCCACTCCTCATTGCCTTCTTCTTTCCCCCGCCTGCACTCAGCAACCCCGCCTTATGCCCGAGACGCAGAACAAGGAGCCAGATCAGGGTGTGCGCGAGCAGAATCGAGCCCCCGCAGCTCTCCGCCATCACCCATCGCTCATCGAGACGCGTCGCGCCACTTTCCGTCCCAAAGCCGTCCGCCTCAGCGTCCACGACACGTCCACCTTGTACGCAGGGGGCCTAGACCAATAACAACATTGGACGCTGCTTCCAGCTTGACCAGCTTTGTGACAAGTATCACTGGATGCCGCGCTCGCGCATTCAACGCTTGCTCGAAAAGTACCAGGGCTGCATCGAGTTGGTGGAAGAGAAGATTTTCCCCATGTTCCCCGTCAATGAGCCGCGGGCGTTTGGGTTCTCGAGCTGCGACCAGCGCTACCCACACGGACACTATGCGTCCAGAGGTCATTCTCGAGTCGTTTCGACAAATTGGTGCTGCCGAAATGAGTCACCATTCACGCGATGCGTCAGCGAATAGGCTGCACTTGTCCACTTGCGCCGAGAGTTGTGGAAGGACCATAAGCTGCTTTTCGAAGCCAGTGTTTTCGCGAGTAATACTCGAAAGTCTGCGCATCATAAAAGAGCAAAGGAGATTGAAAACAACGTCAAGAGCCTTTCCGCGCACTTTCTCGACCCCCTTTGTCGCTCCGATGAGAATAAGAACGGCGTAATAGACCTGCACGGACAGACAGAGGAACCATTCAGCTTCTGGAATGGGTACGCATCATGCATAGTCATACCAAAATTCGGCATTCAAAGGCTCTTGTGGAGTTTCGGTGAGTTGAACATCGTAATGATTTCCTCTCCTGCACTAATCAATCATGTACGCTGATCGTGCCTCTCGCTACATTCGTCCCCGGAAAGCAAGTAATCTGAAATGGGGCACATCGCCATCACCTGTCAAACATTGCCAATTACGCCCACCGCCTCAATCATCACAACACCGGCGCGCCAGACACATCTTATATGAAACGAGCTCTATAGTTTGATCATTCTTCTCGTCAAGTTGCACGCTTCGCCGTCGTTGAGTGCGGCTGAGTGCGGCACTGGAGTGTTGTGCGTTGGGGGCTCGTCAATGAGTTTCTAAAGCACCATTGTGTTTTCAGTCATACGCAGTTCGCAACCTTCTGTAGTCATTTCTATTCAACCTATCTAAGTAAGCTCCAGGTCTACCCATAGCCTAAACAGTCGCACTTCACCTTCATCCGATACAGTCTACCTCTGGCCTCCACTATGAACGCCCTCCACTATGAACTTCCACCTGGGCTACACACCCTTCGTTCACTCTCTGTCTCCGTCTTGCCACCTATGTTAAACTAGCTCTCCACATATCTCCAAACGGATTCGAAAGTAAACGAACCACTTTGAAAACCGATACAAAAGCAAATCCAATCCCCGTGATAGTTTTTTAAACTCGTACAAGCGCTGCAGCTTCAGCGTGCCAAAGGAAACCTTTGTAAGGATCCGAACCGACGCGAAAGAGCCCGTCATTTTTACTCGATGAGCCAGCATCGTTGATACGCCATACGTTCACGGCGCGCTGCCTTATCACTTGCTTCTTTCGTAGAACTATTCACGTATGTGCCCTCCGTCATCGTCACCTTGTGCATTTCATTTTCACCTCATTCGGAGACGTTCATCACAGGAAGGAGAGAAACATCATCCTCCGTATCGTAGTCAAGAACAACAGCTTCTGCAGATCCCTCCAACGCATCTTCAATCCCCGACTGATTATGTTCAGATTCTGTGCCAGCAGAGGTGCCTATCAACGTTTGTTCCCAAATCTTTCCCACAAATCGTCTCCATTTCTTTTCATTTCCAGCGGACTTGAAGGAAGAAAGACGATCGTTCATAGCGCAGAAAACGAGCATTTGAACCTTCTCATCGGCTAGTCGTTTTCTCGTTTGCGTTCGAATTCGTTGCTGCAGGCTAAAACTGCGCTCAGCAGTCGCAGACGACGGACTTGAACAAAGTTGTCGAAGGGCAAAAGAACGTAATTGCGATTTCTTCTCATACTTCAACCAATACACGACCGGCATAGACAAAAACATAGAAAGAACGTTAATAGATGAGTCGTTACTTGTAAGATCTTCTTTCCAGCTCGCACGAAGAAGAGTGAGTTCTTTAAAAATCCTCTGCACAGCACCATTAACCCCTCCTTGCTCTTCACTTTTCTCACTATCCGGGAAAACTGAAGAACGAACGAAAGTCTCAATTGATTGCATTATACGCACATCTGATTCGGTAGACTCAACAAGCGCACTGCGTAGATCAAGAAAGAACGAAACATAATGCGTATCCTGCAAGAGAGGTGTTTTTCTTCCCTCACCAGTAAAACGTTTTTCGAAAGCAGCAAGCATTTCCGAGCGCCGCTCTGACGTATAGAAAGGTGTTAGAGGCAGATTCGAAAGCTTTCTGCGCAAGATTAGGGTCAACGGAAGAACTTCCGAAATCAACGAAGACTCGTCGTCGAAGAATCTGAGATATTGTCTCACAATGCGCATTATATGAAATACATCCAACGCGCTATCATAAAAATCGTCATCAAAAACTGTTGCGATGAAACGTTGGCGGCGTAGTGGGTCTCTGGCGCCAAACAGGTTTTGAGTGAAATCATGACGCACAACGAGTTCTTTCAAAAGAATACGACATCTTAGAAAAGCAGATAGCATCGTCTCACAAGAAGCAAATCGAGTTGTTGCCATTGTTTTAGGAAGAACAGCGGTTTTCGGTAGTTGCACTCTATTGTACGCGTCGAAATCTTCTGCGTGATCAGTTTCCCCTCGCAGAAATAAGTTGGCATTATGCCCTTCTTTCGCCACTTTGAGCGCATGATATAGCTTTGATCGGTTTCGTACGTCTGACGTGACCATTGAAACTTGCTTCACGACGTTGTCAATCCACTGCAAACCGCCTAGATCCTGCATAAGCAGATTAGCAAGATGCGTTTGGTCCTGACAGGAGATTAAAAAGTCATGTCTCATCTTCAATTCTTCTTTGGCACTAACGCAACTACTTGCGTTATCGCTGACAACCCCACATATGTTTCTCATCGCTCCAAACTCCATTATCGTCTCCTCCAAAGCATCCGCGTAGAACATCCCGTTACATCTTTGCGATCCGGTCACTATGGACTTCAAAAAGAATGTCTTCCTTGCTTCGTGGCTTCCAAATACTGAGAGTAATACGTTCACAATGCTGGCACCCGTACAATCTGTCCAACCATCAAAAACTAAAGTTCCATAACCTTCCTCAAAAGCATTTGACACAGAACGCGACACAATATTCTTCATATGTCGATGATAGTTCTTCAAATAAACCTCACTCATTTTCGTTGGTGTCGGTAGTTCTTCGGCCATTTCCGGGTTCAACAGTTTCAGAAGACGAAAAAAGTGGTCTTCATTTTTCGAACGAGACAGTAAAGAAAATGGAAGTAAGCGATTAACCATCAATTTCGTTACTTGCTCGTGAAATTGTGTTCCTGATGGAACAGAATCGGTCGAAGGACCGGCAGCAGCCCGTAACATACTTAGCGCTTTCGTATGGCCTGTAAGACTTCTATCCAGCGAAGCGCTTCTTCGTTTCTTCACCAGTTTTATCGGAGTCAGTTGATGCCCAAAAAAACTAGACTTTGAACCCATTTCCTGATAACGCTCCTTAAGTCGGTTGTCCTCTAGTAATCGCTGCTTTGTTTCAGAGTCAATTCCATCGCAGATAAGAAGGTGCTCGCCAAATCGTGACGCGTTAGGTCTGGCGGATCTGGAACGGTAATTGCACGTCTTGCAAGCCCACGAAATAGGACCATCTTCTCCGTTGGGTAGTGGTAAAGGGCTAAGTTCGAAGTTCTGATTCATCCACCATTTTCTGGGTCGACCACCTTTCGCCTTGGACGACAAGGTGCTGCCGTTGGAGCTCGTATGGCTTTGGTTCTCAGGCATGTAGAACTGTTTTGGCTATGAAAAGCAGCAGTTCTGTTCGTTGAATAGAGGATAGACGCAGCGCACGTTTGTTTATGATCAAAGATGTTTGCGACGCCTTCTTTGACTGAAAAGATTGGCAAGATAGTTCTGGAAGAATGTCAAAGAGAAGAAAAACTGCACAGTGTAATGATTGGATTTTGTTTCTTTTGTTGTACAATATGGCGCAACAAGTCAAGACTACAAGAAAGAGAGTATACTTAATGCTGATCTGCCGCCAAGAGCTCGAGATCAGATATTTTGATTTTGCAGCTATAAAGGTTACAGTTTTCGAAAGAAAACTGTAATACTGACGTTGAAAGGTCATACATCTTGCTTGAAAGAACGTTTTCAAACACTTTGTGTTGTTTTCGTAATAAGTTTAGCACGGAGGTGCACAGAAAGCGATACGTTTCCGATTTGCAGTACATTGATCCGTACTATGGATCACTCTGAGAAGTATCAAGTAACGGAACAACCATAGCATGAAGTTTTCATGAGAAGGGAAGTAAATTTCGTTTTCACAGATTCTTGGTTCTCGAGAGCCTAACTTTGCTAAAACATGCAAACAATACAAGTGCAACGCTTTGAAGTGTACGTGCTGGAACAAATTTTGAGGCTGAATTTGTGTGGTCTGGAACTGAAGCCGTTCTTGAGGAGAAAAATTTTTAGATCAAGTAGTGTAACTGGAATTCGCTTTACCTGCGTTTTTGATGAGACTTTTCATAGCGAATTTGGATAGATTTTACTGAACGCAACGCATGTATTAAATTTAATAGTAATTTGAGCGATACGTTTTGTAATGGAGAATAATGTTACTGTGAAAAAAAAATTTGTTCATTCGTCGAAGTGAACCACAGACGTTGCACTAAAACTTCGGAGAATTATCGGGAATGATTACCGCTGCTATTGTACTCCATATTGATATTTTGGTAGCAGATCATTTGCCTTTCTGAGACCTCGTTTCTGTTGTTGCTTTTGTTGCTTTTCGATCGCTAAAGCGGCGTTTAGCTCTACCGTGTTGTTTGAGATGTTAGTATGTGAAGCCATTCTCACGACGTCGCTCAGGAGAGTATCAGATCTTTCGTCGGCATTGTTTAACGTGCAAGACCTAACGTTACGTTTTTCATCTTGAATGTTTCTTTGTCGGGCCTGCACGTAGGACAACAAGTCGTTTTGTTCACCGTGTACATGTGTACTGAGAGTTGACTAACTACATTTTTTTAGTAGTAGTTGGTTAGTTAGGTCCTATTTTTGCTATAGTTGGTCATTCATGTGTACTGGGCTGGGGAAAGGTCTTTCTAGCGCAGAAGACACTTTGGAATTACTTGCACAAATGCTTAAGGATGTTCCGGGCTTGACAAAAAAGCCTCTTCGTCGCAAGAACACCTCTCCAGACCTTACCAAGAAAGCAAAAGAATCCTCTGGTCTTTAAAGGAGGGAAGGGTGGTGGATGATGCAATCAACCACTTCGTCTGGCATGGACACCTACGTATCACAGGCCACCCACGCTGGGTGGCAGACCATTTTAGGCAGCACTCTAGTTTAGTCTGTTTCTTGATTGGAAGCAACAGCAGTGCATTATGGCACCGTTTCCCAGCCTCCGCAATAAACGGAGGCATCCAACTTCAACACTCTCACACACCCCCTGCGCATTGCAACCACAAGGCGCACAAGGATAATGCAGTCATCCCATGCTGTGAAGCAAAAACGGTTTCTTGTTTTTAAGTTCTTTAGAGAGTTGGAAGTGCCATTGCGGGACTGATCATTGTTCGTGACTGTACTAGCGATATGCTGGTTTGGTTAGAGAGCGTGAAAAGAAGAGGCTTGCATTTTGTTGTATGATGGTTTACTATCACGTGATAGAATTCCAATCAGCGCCCGGGGATGGTGCTAAAACTTGGAGTCGTCAATTGCTCCCAGCACTTTACTATATTGTGCGATTTCACAATTGTTGGCGAATGATGAACGCAGATTTCTGCAATGCGTGTCCAATCTCTTCAACTTTTAGGTGTTGTATTCCTCACGCGTTGCAGAATTTTATTTGCGTAAACTATCTAATGTTCTTTGGAGAGTTAATGACACGGGCCATACGTATGCTTGAAAGAAACGAAAAACAAATGGCCATGATTGCAGACAGATAAGTGCATTACGATCAATGTGATATTGAGCAATTCATGAAATACGGAAATCCTTTGACCCATCCTTGGCAAACTTGTTTACCGACGTCATCTAAAAACAAAACATGAATCTGGCGAGCCTATTGTCAAATAGCGGAAAGCGCTCTAAGTTAGACTGGAGTAAAGGCATTGGCATTGAGCGATGTCTGCATCCCAATATCGAGGCTTCCGGCTTGCGAGTTGATCCTGTCGCTGTTTCCATTTCTGATCTCCACGGTGCCGTCCCGCAGAACAGCCAGTTCATAAAAAAATGACTTCTCCGTGTGAAGAACGTCTTTCTGAAAAATGTAATCGCGAGCATCCGACGACTCCCACAGGCGTAACGCAGTTTCCCTCTTCGCATAACATCGACATATGGCCGTGCGAAGGGACTGGTTGATGCCGAGATTCACTCGCAGGTACCAAATCACCAACGCTACAACAATCAGAAAGCTTCCGCCTGCGAGTCCTGCCGACGTGGGAGCGGCGGCGTAGGTGATGGCTCCGGCGATCAAGAAGAGGAACACCAGTAGCGAAAGAATGAAAAAAATGTCGAACTGAAAAGCGGGAACCCAGAACCACTTGATGGGATCAAATTTCACTTCTGGGTGAGGGCTTGGAAAGGGTTGAAGACGCTTTCCATAGCGTATGGGAACGTCTTCCGGATTGAGAATTTTGCCGGCATCTCCATGCTTATTTCCTGCCTGCGTGGGAGGAGGAGGAGAGTTGGTCGGCTGAGGTTGGGACATTTCTGAGAAGAAAGAAGGTGAGGAATGGATGCGCCTTGAGTGAGAGTTGATTCGAATCGACGATGGAAGGAAGGAGCGTGTGGGGTAGGCGATTGGGAAGCAAGGATGCCAAAGAACGCTCTACAAATACAGGGTGGGAAGAGTGCTCGGCGCTTGCCGAGGGGACTTTTGAACAGTTGGAAGACTTGTTGCTTTCCTATTGTCCACCAGGCGTCAAGCAGTGCGTGCTGTGTCACTGTACCGCGCCTTACGTTACGCACTGCAGGTACGAAGGTAGCGTGCCTCGATAAAGATGTTCCGAGTGCATTGACGAAGACAGAAGGCGACATAGAGATGAACTGGTACACATGTATGCGCTCCTGTGACGTGCGTCAAAGGCAAAGCAACGAGGAACAATGTGGTAGCCGTCACGGAGGCGTCGTGTCTGCGCAGTGTGCCACGGAGTTCCAACTGAAAGGCTCTTGCGAGCGGTCAGGATTGCTTCTGAAGCACTTGCATGAACTATCTACGGCTGTGGCACCGACGGGGCCGCAGGCGTGCGTGCCTACAAACGTTATACCTTTGTGTAGCTGACACTACAACACGTTGTACCGTCTGTAACAAGAATACTGTGGACGCCATTTTTGGGGGAAACAGCGCGGGTGGTGACAAACCCAAGGAGAGCGACACAATAAATGCTCGAGAGTACCAGCCCAAAGGGCGACAGATTCACGTAGCTCAGATGCCTGCAGGAGCAGACAAGATAACCCCAAGATAGATGGAAACTCCCCGCAAACTGAAAGCAGGGGTAAGAATCAACCGAGGATATGGCTCAGCGTCCGATACCGAGAGCCAACACAACAACAGAAAGCAGGGCCAACAGACCAAGACACACAAGAGCTGTCGGCGGGACAATAGTGTGGTAGGACTAAAGCGATAGAGTCTGTCGTCGATGCCACCACGAACCTAACAACCAGGCGAGGTAGCGACAGAAATAAAACCAGCGCAATGCGTAACACTGCCAACGTCCGTCTGGGAGAACGGAGACGTAGTGATGGGTGATGGTCGCAGTGTGCGAACGAGCCCAATGGAGGGCAGCACAAGGCGACTGGCTAGGGAACGGCGGGAGACCGGGCCGCCGGGAATAAGGAAATGTAGGGGGAAAGGCTGGTGGCAGGGAGGCGCAGACTGCGCTAAGGGAAGATGGGATTGCCAAAGGAAGGAAGGTTGGCGACGACGGAAGGGGAGGAAGAAAGGCGAGAGAGGCCAGGATGGGGGAAGTCGTCCGGAGGGGAAGTGGTCTGCCCGAGTTGAGTTTGCAGCGAGCGCTCGAACTCGGGGGTTTATATCTACAATTGTGATAATGCATGGTCACCGCAAGCGAACACCTAATATCATCTTTCACCAAGGCATTCAGAACGGCTCACCAGGTCATATACTTGGTTGTGATACCGTTGTACGGTTCTTCGTTATGTCTCCTGTTCATTGGCTGTTGGTGATACGGTGCGCCGATTGTCGTCTTGTGACAAACAACTTAATATTGCTCACCATGTCCATAATAGGTAATAATGTCAACGTACGGTTCTTCGTTATGTAGGTCGGTGGTTGGCCAGATTTCTTCTGGCTATTTAGGTTTTCAACTAGTCCTCCGGATGACATCCACCTTCCATGTCGTGCCATCGTGGCACTATCACGATTGTGCGTGCGTGACCAGTTATCATGGCGGTATATTCGATATTATAGTTACCCTTCGGTGCCTCTCAGGTCTGCCATGCTTCCCCTATCTTACCACCGCCTTTCAGGTGTCCATCTTTTGAACGATGTCAACTCCAAACGAAGTTATTGCTACTATGACCGACGACGATACCGACCATTCCGATGTTCCGCGTGCCAAATCAACCGTCCTGATCGAGAGCGAAGCAAAAGAAGTTACTGCGGACACCATTCAGCTCGAGGAGGACGCCGCATTTGCGAACGAAGACGATGTTGCCACCGAAGAACGTACCGAAGCGCAACTTTTCGCCTGCGAGGAGGCTCTATATGACTTCCTCTTCAAGCGTGGAATATCGATGGATGAGCTCAAAGACAATCTTAACGAGCTCCCAGTACTGTTCGTGCGCGGGATTGGTGTTGGGTTGGCGCTTTCCATGATGGTGCTACGCTCTCCCTCCCGCGCACGGGCGCTTCATCTCGTTCATGACGCTGTGAAAGCTTTGTTGTCCTCTGATTGATATCCATTTCTCGTATCTTCGATTGCCTCTTTGTCATAGAACTCCTGCTTCTCGATTAAATTGATTTGTATCCCCTGGTCGTATGTGTTCCGACGCGCGCGACAGAGCGCGCCACAACTTTCTGAGCTCCCCGAAGAGAGCGCTCCACTCACTGTCCTCCAGCGTCAGGTGCTGCGCGCACGTTCCTTTCCTACCCTGCAGCTGGCGCGCCGCAACGTGCGGGGCGCGAGCTTCCAAAGACTGCTTAGCGGCGGGCGCGCCGCAGCCAGCGGCGCGCGACGCGCAACCTCATTATACTCCTCTTCAGGCGCGCCGCAGCGAGCGGCGCGCGACTTCTTCATCTCCGTCGGGGGCGCGCCGCGGCGCGCGGCGCGAAACCTCATCATCCTTGCCGCCGCGTCGCAGCGCACGGCGCGCAGCGGTGGGCGCAGACGGCGGGAGTGACGGCGCAGTCCAGGGGTGGAAGGTGTCGGAGATATAGAAAAAAATTGTTCGGGAGTGTCCCTGGGGTGGCGGGACACTCCCCTGCATCCGCCTCCACACACTCCCCAACTCAGCGGTCGCTACGCCTGGGCGACCATGAACTTACGGTTTTGATCAATGTTCCAAGGGTCCGTCCCGCTAAATCTCTTCGGTAGTATACCTGAAAGGGTGTGGAGGTTCTGGATACTCAGGATCTGGTTCAAAGTCAATGAGGAACTCTTCATGATTTTCAATACGACGAATGTAGTCTTCCACCTGCTCTTCGTGCGTCGCAGCAGCTGGTAGATGTCCATACTTTCCAATGACATAGTGATATAGAAAGAATATCGTCCTATCCGCGCCAAGCCTGTTCATCTGCGGATGGAGCCTTCTAGCCAATCTGCCAAGCATCACATGGGCATACTGTGTAAAATACTGACCGTATACGAGATGAATACTCAAGCAGAGATGAAAGCAATTCCAAACAATACAATGCTTCTCCCAGTCCTCACATTCTAGTGGGGAGAGCCAGTTCTCAAGTGTACGCCCACCGATTTCCATCTCCAAGTAGTTCACGTCCTGGTTGTAGACTTCGTAGTCAACAATTATCGGCATTGCAAGAAGAGCCGGCGTTACTGGGGTGGTTTCTTCAATCTGGAGCGGAGGAGGTACGTCACCGCGATCTTGGTCATATGCCAGATCGATCTCGAAAGCCTCTCCAGCTTCAATCCGCTGCAGGAAGCTTGACACCTCCACCCCGTAAGTTCTCTGCGGGGGAAGATGTCCATAGCGAGCCACCGCAAAGTGATAGTAGTAAAAGACAAACTGCTGACCCACAAGCGGTATAATGAAAGGGTTCACCCTTCCTGTCAATGAGACCAGCTTAGTAAGAAGACCCTCGGTTATGTAGGGTCCATGTCGTTTGAAAGTCCCAAGGTAAACATGTAATAGGTTCCATGCCACCTTCTGTAGATCGTTTGTACTCGTGCTGACAGGGGAAAGCCATTCAGAAAGTCTCCATCCAGCCACAATTATCCTCAGATAGTCAGCAGGGGGTCTGGTTGGATTTGGTCCTCCTTGTACCACGACCGGGCATGCCGCTTCGGGCTGATTATTTCTTTCATATCGTACTGTTCTCGGGATCATATGCCTTGGTCTAGGACGGTAAGGTCTTAAGCGTCTCGCATGAATGCCCCTTCTCGACATACGTCGGTGTGGAGAAACCAATATGTACCGAGGATGATTAGCTCGAACGACGTGGCATGGTCCATAGAACCTCGATTTGAATGATGGCCATTTCACCGAAGGATTAAGGGCTTCACCACGCATTACCAGTACCTGGTCTCCAACAGCGAACCGATGTCCACGACGCTCATCGTCTTGACGGCGAGGCTGCTGCAATACCCTTGTGGCCCTCCCAAGAGTGGAGGCTTGTAGTTCCACCTCACGATGATCAAGTGACGGCGTGGCTATCAGGGAAGCAGGATCTGATGGATGCATTCGGGGCCGTACTCCATACATGAGCTGAAATGGAGAATATCCTTCGGCCATTTGTCGAGTGCGATAACCATAGAGAACCTCCGGGAGTACTTCATCCCAATCGGAGTTCTGATCATGAATCGTTTTCGCGATCGCCCTCTTGATCGTCCCTACCATTCTTTCTGCGCGTCCATTAGACATAGGTGCATATGCGAGCACCGGTTTCAGAGTGATATCATGACGCATTAGATAAGCTTGGACACTGGACGCGAGAAAGGAGGTAGCGTTATCGGAGACAATCGTGCGGGGATAGCCGAAGGGCGCGACGATCTTTCTTCTAATAAAGTTGACTACATCGACTGCCGTAGATGTTCGAGTTGCCACTGCGATCGGCCATCCCGTGAGGTGCTCGACCCCAATGAGCAAGAATCGGTTTCCGTTCCTTGTCACCCTAAGGGGTCCGGCGAAATCAATTGAAAACGTGTGGAAGATATCCGTCAGCGGGGCTCGTTGCCCCGCTCGGTAAGCAAGAAAAGATCCCATGAACTGGCAGCCATCACAACTCTTGACGTAGGTTGTGACATCAGAGTGAATATTGGGCCACCAGAATCGATCAATGACGTGCCTTCTGGTCGCCGTGATATCCCAGTGTCCCACATCGTCATGAAATGTTTTCAAGAGCTTACGCCTTTCATTGACGTTAGGAAGGAGTCGTAACCCGGACCCCATTCTACGATACAACTGCCCATTCCATACCATAAACTTCTTAGAATTCCTTTTGATCGCCCCTCTGAGGCTCGAGTTGGGCTCATCGACCGGAAGGTCGCTCAGATATCGACCAATATTTGCATAATAAGGTTCGAGGCCTGAGAAAGCTTCACATGTAGGGGAAGAAACAGTAGTCGCCACTTCTGGAGCATGATGCCCCCTTATCGTGGAGTAGCGAGAAAGATAATCAGCAGCGCAATTCTTATCCCCTGAGCGGTATACAACCTCGAACTCGTATTCAGCTAGGAAATCGAGCCACCTGGCCAATCGCCCATGTACATCCTTCTTCTGAAACGCATACTTCAGCGCCTGATGGTCTGTAATCAATTGAAATGGTTTTGATCCAAGAAGGTATAGCCGAAATTTCTTGAATGCGAAGATGACAGCAAGCGCCTCCTGCTCACAGACCGCGTAGTTCCTTTCAGCTGCAGTCATAGTCCGGCTGGCATACTGAATTGGGTGAAACATGCCATCAGATTTCTTCTGAGCGAGAACGGCGCCCAACGCAAATGAAGAAGCATCGGTTTCGACCCAAAACGGATTGTCGAAGTCGGGAAAGGCCAACACTGGAGGACTGGTTAGCTTCTCCTTCAGGTCTTTGAAGGCTTCAACCATTTCATTGTTGAACACTAGTTTCCGATTTCCGGACGTTGCTGCATGGAGAACTGCCGAAGTTTTGGCAAAGTGCTTGATAAACCAACGGTAGTAGCCAGCAAGCCCAAGAAAGCTCCTCAGTTCAGTGGTTGTCTTAGGGATCGGAGCCGCCTTGATGGCCTCTATTTTCTTCACGTCCACTGCAACTCCGCTCTGGTCGACAACATGTCCGAGCAGTTCAATCTTGGGATGGGCAAAGTCGCACTTAGAGATCTTCAGCTTCAACCCATGGGAGGCAATTGTCCTTAGTACTAACTTGATGTGCTCGACGTGATCCTCTAAGGTTTTTGAATAGATGACCACGTCGTCCAGATAGACCCTTACAAACGGATACTTGTTGAGGATAGAGTCCATCATTCTTTGGAATGTTGAGGGGGCGTTCATCAAGCCGAAGGGCATGACCTCAAACTGATAGGTTCCTTGACGGCAAACGAAGGTGGTCATCTCCTTACACCGAGGTGACATTCTGATTTGCCAGTATCCGGAGAAGAGGTCAAGCGTAGTGAAGAACGAACAGCCGCCCAAGTCATCAAAGATTTGTTCAATATGAGGTAAGGGCCATCTGTCCGCTTTCATAACTTGGTTCAGAGCTCGGTAGTCCACACAGAACCTTGGCTTGCCATCCTTTTTGGTCGCAATGACGATCGGAAAGGACCATGCAGATGTACAAG
Organism: Gracilaria domingensis; assembly: GCA_022539475.1. Taxonomy (NCBI): domain Eukaryota; phylum Rhodophyta; class Florideophyceae; order Gracilariales; family Gracilariaceae; genus Gracilaria; species Gracilaria domingensis. The sequence goes on along the minus strand of VCMS01000214.1, from coordinate 74,738 downwards.
GTTTGATTATCCCAGCGTCAAGCATTTTACCGAGTTCCTTCTTGACGACTTCGTCATGTCGCGGCGGAAGCCTACGAACTCTTGAGTGTATCGGAGTCTGGGTCGTCAGTGAGAACTCATGCATGACTGGTACATCTGCAGGTCGAAGATCATACAAAGACCAGGCGACCACCCCAAGGTCAAGTAAAACACGAAGTAGTTCCTGTTGCTCCCTGCTGGGCAAGTGTGAAAGCCTTTTGAGGATGACTTCTTCGTGACTCGTGTCAGGAGGGTAGTCTCTTCGATCCAGTATACGACCTTTGCCATCAAACGCGACAGGATCTAACAGGGAGTATTCGATCTCAGGAGCGGGACATGCAACCTTCGGCTTACTATCACGTGAAGTAGAGTGTCCTTCACCAGAGCCAGTTGTACGCGGCTCTGTTTGCCAGGGGTCGGGTTGAGCTTCCAACTCTCTAACAGGTGTTGGGGGGACCTGCGTCGAGAACTCTTCTTGAGGAAGCTCTTCCTCGAAAGCAATCACGTAATGGCCATTTTCATCCTCCTCCAGTAGCCCGGTGCGACCAAAAGGCATGTTGTGCACGCCGAGGTGAGGGGGGTGCGCTGGAGTGGGTACAGGGTACCGAACTGGACACGAACCAAAAGAAAGTCGCTAATAAGTTCCCCTTCTTCAGGTGGTAGCAAAGTGACCTCATCCGTAATCGGGATGGTGAGGACAGGGTCGCGGTAGAGAGGGGTACCAGACAGCTCGACTTCTTCTGGTGAGGAACCATCTTCATCTTCTTCATGATCATCTTCATTTCCCTTATTCACCACTTCCTCTTCTACTTCTACTTCTGCTTCATGAACTCCTGCTTCTACTTCTACACAATCTTCATCTTCTTCGTCGTCCCTTCCAGAGTTCCTCTCTTCAGCTCCTCTATCGTTGTCAGTTGACAAAAGGGGAGGGTCAGGTGGTTGAAGGCTAGTGTCTGTCATGGAACTCTGAAAAGACGAGGGATTCGGGGTGTGATAGACCGATCGTCGTTGATCGTCATTCGGCTCAGCTAAACCGCTCAGCTGGTTATCGGCCTCATCGTTAGTGTTGTCAAGACTTATAACCATCACATGGTCTTCATGGGCTTCGCTTTGCGATGGAACCGCGAGGGGTTCTTCATCAGCCGGTGCAGGTATAGGCCAGCCTACTCCGAAACGGACTATTGGTTCGGAACTGTTGTCCAGCTCTAGGACACCCATTTCTCCGTACGGAAGTTCAGAGGTGTGTGGATGAAGTTGTTCTCTATCCGGTGGCTGAGGGTAACGACGGTAGACTCGAAAGATAAGATAATGAGGCTGTCGTCTCACATCTTCGGCTCGTAGAAGAACAACGTCATCCCTGACTGGGACAACTAGATCGCGTTCGTGCCCTCCATCCGATGGAGAACCTTCGGAGTCGTTGTCGTCTGCGCTTTCCTCCGATTCTTCATCGTTCTCAAATTCTCTATTTGCTTCCCCAGTGAGGAGTAGTAATAGCAGGTTCTGGTTCAACATCATCCACACGCAATTGCCTAATGCCCTCCTCCAAATCCTGAGGATCAGCAGGGGAGGGGCTTTCCTGACCGAGACTCGTAGCACCAATATTCTTCAGTTCGTTCGCGGATTCCTCTTCGGGTGGTTGTAAGGAGTTTTGTTCTTCATTCATAGTATTCAAAGCATATACTGACGTGTCAACTTTGTCTTTCGAGAAAGTGATCGCGTATCCTTCGTCGTCGCTCTCTGAACTCTCAGAGAAGAACGACTCTGAAGCGGAAGTGAAATCCTCACTATCGGTGTGTTCATTCTCTTCGTCGAACACTACACTAGGGCGATGGTAATCGAGAGGCAAAACAACAGATGCGCCGTCAAATTGCATAGAGACTTGCTGAGTACCGAGGTCCAAGCAGGCTTGGAGTGACTCAAGAGCAGGACAGCCAACGATCACATTGAAGGGAGGCTTCTCAACGACCAGGAAATCCAACGGGACGCGGAGAGAACCAAACTCGAGGGGAACATCGTGCAGGCTTCCGCGAACTAAGGATTTGGTTCCGTCGGCAACGACAATTCTCCTACTCGACGGTTTCATCTCCAACGATAACCGGTTGCATAACGCAATAGACATAAGATTAGGGATAGCACCAGAGTCCAGCAGCGCCTGGGAACTAGTGCCATAGACAGTAACATTCACCACTTTGAGAGTCTGAGGGAGTGAATGAGTATGAGCGTAACTGACACGCCTTGACGAAAAACCTCCGGAAAGAATGCGCCGAATGTCTTTCTTGGCCTCGTCCGCATCACCGCGGACAAGTTGACCAAAAGTGATGCCAGAAGGAGCTCTCGCCAACTCTTCGTAAATATTGTACTTTCCAACATGTTCTTCGATCTTCACCCTCCGCGACTTCCCTTTCGACTTCTTTCCAGCGCCCTTCCGAGTCTTTGGCGACTTCTTAGGAAGGTTCTTGGCTTGCTGCGAAGGAGTCTTGGTGGTATGCGAGTCGGGGAACATTACGGGAGAAATTCCCGAGAGAGGACCAGTTCGAGGTTGCTTGGGCAGAGGCTCCCCATCTGCGTCCCTTTTCGCGGTTGCAACGGGGTCTTCATCATCTGAAGGGTCAGCAATGACAACTGAGACTTGGTTCTCGTCTGTCTTCTGAGAAGCTCGTTTCTCTTTGAGCAACTTCTCCCTTTCTGATTCAGACTTCACATCTTCGAATGACACTTTTCGCACAGTATCATCATTATTCCTTCTCCAGCACGTAGTTGCAGAGTGACCTAACTTGCCACAAACACTACATCGTGTGCCTCGATGCGGGTTAAGCTCACATCGTGCTGCGAAGTGACCAGGTTGGCTACAATACGAACAAACCTTCTCCGTATCCTGACGTCCAATGGTTGTCGCAGCGCTCTGAGTCTTCTTCACTAGGAGGTGCAACTGTGCCATCTGGTCAGCCAACTGATCCACTTTCGACTCCAGCGGACTTGGACGAGCGGGCTCCTTAGCACGTTGAAGAATGTGCTTTGCCGGTGGGAAAGCGTTAAGGGTACCATACGACCCGAGAGCTTTCTTTCCGCCAACAAAGTCCTTAACGAGGGCCTTCAAGGATTCATAGTCATCTGCTCCACGGAATATGACAAACTGCGCAAGATCTGCAAACTCCATGACAGCGTTTCGTAGTAACCCGAACTTAGCTTTCGTGTTAAAACCAGCCTGATCGAAGAAAGAGTCCATCTTCTTCAAGGACCCTAGCAGATCGACGTAATCTAAACGTGCCGAAACTGCCCGGCGAATCCTCTCCGCCGGTTCCTCGATTGCACCGAAACGTTCGATCAAAGCAAGCTTCACATTCTGATAGTCCTTTGCTTCAATCGAAAGAGAGCCATCAACAGCATAGTTGTCATAGTAGAAGTCAAACGCTTCACCCTCAAGATAGCCGAGCAACTTCATAGCTCGAACACTATCCTCTTCGTTGGGGGTAGCGACATTCTCAAAGTAAAACAGAAACTTCCTTACGTCGACGGCAGAACCATCGAAGGAAATCACACCAGACTCAGGAGAACCAGACCCTCCTCGAGAGTACCATGTGGACGCCATTTTTGGGGGAAACAGCGCGGGTGGTGACAAACCCAAGGAGAGCGACACAATAAATGCTCGAGAGTACCAGCCCAAAGGGCGACAGATTCACGTAGCTCAGATGCCTGCAGGAGCAGACAAGATAACCCCAAGATAGATGGAAACTCCCCGCAAACTGAAAGCAGGGGTAAGAATCAACCGAGGATATGGCTCAGCGTCCGATACCGAGAGCCAACACAACAACAGAAAGCAGGGCCAACAGACCAAGACACACAAGAGCTGTCGGCGGGACAATAGTGTGGTAGGACTAAAGCGATAGAGTCTGTCGTCGATGCCACCACGAACCTAACAACCAGGCGAGGTAGCGACAGAAATAAAACCAGCGCAATGCGTAACACTGCCAACGTCCGTCTGGGAGAACGGAGACGTAGTGATGGGTGATGGTCGCAGTGTGCGAACGAGCCCAATGGAGGGCAGCACAAGGCGACTGGCTAGGGAACGGCGGGAGACCGGGCCGCCGGGAATAAGGAAATGTAGGGGGAAAGGCTGGTGGCAGGGAGGCGCAGACTGCGCTAAGGGAAGATGGGATTGCCAAAGGAAGGAAGGTTGGCGACGACGGAAGGGGAGGAAGAAAGGCGAGAGAGGCCAGGATGGGGGAAGTCGTCCGGAGGGGAAGTGGTCTGCCCGAGTTGAGTTTGCAGCGAGCGCTCGAACTCGGGGGTTTATATCTACAATTGTGATAATGCATGGTCACCGCAAGCGAACACCTAATATCATCTTTCACCAAGGCATTCAGAACGGCTCACCAGGTCATATACTTGGTTGTGATACCGTTGTACGGTTCTTCGTTATGTCTCCTGTTCATTGGCTGTTGGTGATACGGTGCGCCGATTGTCGTCTTGTGACAAACAACTTAATATTGCTCACCATGTCCATAATAGGTAATAATGTCAACGTACGGTTCTTCGTTATGTAGGTCGGTGGTTGGCCAGATTTCTTCTGGCTATTTAGGTTTTCAACTAGTCCTCCGGATGACATCCACCTTCCATGTCGTGCCATCGTGGCACTATCACGATTGTGCGTGCGTGACCAGTTATCATGGCGGTATATTCGATATTATAGTTACCCTTCGGTGCCTCTCAGGTCTGCCATGCTTCCCCTATCTTACCACCGCCTTTCAGGTGTCCATCTTTTGAACGATGTCAACTCCAAACGAAGTTATTGCTACTATGACCGACGACGATACCGACCATTCCGATGTTCCGCGTGCCAAATCAACCGTCCTGATCGAGAGCGAAGCAAAAGAAGTTACTGCGGACACCATTCAGCTCGAGGAGGACGCCGCATTTGCGAACGAAGACGATGTTGCCACCGAAGAACGTACCGAAGCGCAACTTTTCGCCTGCGAGGAGGCTCTATATGACTTCCTCTTCAAGCGTGGAATATCGATGGATGAGCTCAAAGACAATCTTAACGAGCTCCCAGTACTGTTCGTGCGCGGGATTGGTGTTGGGTTGGCGCTTTCCATGATGGTGCTACGCTCTCCCTCCCGCGCACGGGCGCTTCATCTCGTTCATGACGCTGTGAAAGCTTTGTTGTCCTCTGATTGATATCCATTTCTCGTATCTTCGATTGCCTCTTTGTCATAGAACTCCTGCTTCTCGATTAAATTGATTTGTATCCCCTGGTCGTATGTGTTCCGACGCGCGCGACAGAGCGCGCCACAACTTTCTGAGCTCCCCGAAGAGAGCGCTCCACTCACTGTCCTCCAGCGTCAGGTGCTGCGCGCACGTTCCTTTCCTACCCTGCAGCTGGCGCGCCGCAACGTGCGGGGCGCGAGCTTCCAAAGACTGCTTAGCGGCGGGCGCGCCGCAGCCAGCGGCGCGCGACGCGCAACCTCATTATACTCCTCTTCAGGCGCGCCGCAGCGAGCGGCGCGCGACTTCTTCATCTCCGTCGGGGGCGCGCCGCGGCGCGCGGCGCGAAACCTCATCATCCTTGCCGCCGCGTCGCAGCGCACGGCGCGCAGCGGTGGGCGCAGACGGCGGGAGTGACGGCGCAGTCCAGGGGTGGAAGGTGTCGGAGATATAGAAAAAAATTGTTCGGGAGTGTCCCTGGGGTGGCGGGACACTCCCCTGCATCCGCCTTCACAAATACCTATCCGTGAGGCTGGGGCGAATTGATGAGATGAGGCTCTGTCATATCTTTGTGTTTGATACAATACATACACACTTGGACGTACAGTGCCACAGAAGCATTGGCTCACTGTTGCTCGCTCTGCTGAGAGTCGCCTTCCGAGATAACGTCATTCATAAAGGGCGATTTACAGTAAGAAGCCAACTCCGATGGTGTCTCCAAAATGTTTTGTTGTCGTTTCGCAAACGTTGGAAATGTCAGCGCCAGAATCTGAGAATTTGGCACCATGAACCGATTCTCTCCGTCTTCCCAACTCAGATTCCGTGGTTGAAAACAAGCTGAACAAGCGCGCAAGTGTGTTTGCCTTTTGGTAGCCAGCCCTCCTACCAACGGTACCGTCGTACAGGGGTACTTGTCATTGCCGGCTGTGGTGAGAATCAGTCTGACCAAACTTTTTTTCTCTACTGCACCGAGGAAGCAAAAGGTTTCAAAACTTTTAATGTTACCCGGGCAATTCGAGCCACACATACGCGCGAGAAACGGTACAGTACATTGTTGCCACAAGCTGCATCGCGCGCTTGCCCTTCAGGCGCACGTGACCGCCATGCGCGCCATCAAGCGGATGATCCCCTTCGGCACGCAAACAGCCCCACGAGCCGCAGCCAATCATTGCATGATGCAATGCTCTAAACTGCTCGAGAAAGCAGTTAAGCTGCCACTCGCAATTCCTCACACAGCTACTGTACAATCAAATCCGACTTCGAGCTGCGAATGAACACCTGTTGGCCACATGGGCTGCATATGGTGAGCTTCAGCTCATACTACAAAAACCAGGGTTACAAGCCAGACAGTCATTAATTCAGACGTGGTGCACATGGCCCATGGCGCCACTGCATTATGCACATGATGAGTATCCACATGCACGACGAAATGGTAGCTTGGAGCTGAGATTGCTGTTTCCTATTTCCAGCAGCCACCAACGGAAACAAAACAGATGGTGCGCTGCGCCCGCTCGTGATATAAAAAGACGCCGCACTGGAGGCAGCGACCGCAGAAAACTTAGCCGACGTCATGTGTCTGCATCTGTTTACGAATCACCTCGGCAAGAAGCTGCGTGCCGCTGCCGAGCACGGCCATGTGCAGAAAGTGATCTCGTCGCTGGCGAACGGTGCTGATGTGAACCGTGTCGACAAAGAAGGCTACACGGCGCTGCACCACGCCGCGTCGCAAGCACATGTGCTTGTCAATGACAAGGACATTGACAATGCAACTTGCAACTTTGGCCACCGTTACCGTTACCGTTACCTTCATCTTTTCACACGTGGACACTTGGTGCACCAATCCCACCGCTGCCGTCGCCACTCGAGTCAAATGCGAACAGAGATCAACAACGCCATGATCACGTCATCACAGTTGTCGCCCGCTTTTCCAGATACTCCTCCAGCCCTTCCGACACGCTGCTAATCTCACCTTTGTTGCACACGAGCCGCGAGCGAAAGGCGGTGGCATTGTACAGCGGCATGGCCAGGGAACCGATGTCTCACAGCCACTGCGTCCTATGCTGATCTGCAGACGTACGCCTTCTTCGAGATGCACGAAACACGAGAACGGCCCCACACACGATCGGTAAGGATCCTCGTCCCCCTCCGATCGGTTCTGGCTTTATTGTTTTTCTGCACTGAAATGCTGACATCTCTCTAATTCGAACTACCTACACTGTCATCACGGCGCAGATGTTTCAGGACAAAACGCTGAAGCAGGCTCAAGATGGTTACAGCGGTCTCAGAAACAATTCTCAGTTGGTTTCTTCAAAAGAACACAATCTTTGAGCTCGCTTCTTAAGTTCGCGCTTCTTAGCAGTGTAGAGATAGTCCTGTAGGAGCCCAGGGAGATCCTCGCTGATATTAACAAGCGGCTCCCAAGTCCGGTCCATGTCATCTGGCAAACCTTCCCATTCAACAAGTATCTCAACTCCAGTAGGCCCGTCTCTTATATCGCAGAGTGTTCTAGCAATTTGCACTTCAGCCTCATTTGATCGCGCGTATTCCAAAAGTTGTGGATTAACATTTTGACCGTCTAGATCCGCACGATATAGTATTAGTCGTGAGACATGCACGAGTTGTTTCTTCTTGTTGATCATATCTTCAATTTCAAAGATCCAATCTGACTTTGTTGAAATAACTCGCCGCGGACCTTTCCACTGGAATTGCAGCTTATGAGTGCGATTTGGACGCGCCTCTCGTACAAGGACAAAACAACCAACATCAATCTCGCTTCTGCGGACATTAGTCTTCTGGTTGTGTCGATCAATTTGCTTCTGACGATTTTCTGTGACATTATGGCAGACTTTCTTGTGCATTTCATCAAGAGCTTCTTGCATTTCTTCTATTTTAATCAGCTGTCTCATTCGAAGCTCGTCTTGCGTAGTGGCGTGAACAAATTGATGTACAGGCCTCTCATCAAGGGCCTAACCGGTACATGTCCTGTAAAGACTTCGAGGGGGGTTCTGTAGACCGTCGCGTTTTCTTCTGATCGTCTCCCTAACCTCTTGAGCGGTGCATGGTTGAGAACGCTTTGGACACTTTCCGCCACTCTTGGCCATTCCTTCTGGTTCATCCGCCATTCAGAGAGCAAGGCCTTGCAGGCTCTTAATACCTCTCTACAGACTCTTTCAACTGATCCATTGCTCCAAGGGCAGTACGGACTCGTGAAGTAGTGAGAGTATTGGAACTCTTCAGACAATAGGTTCAGTAACTGATTCTTGAAATGTGCACCTTGGTCTGTTACTAACCACTCCCATCCTCCGAATGAAGCGATCCACATGCTCAATGCTTCTGCGACTGTTGTACTGTCCGCCTTGATACATGGCCAAAGCCAAACGTAAGAGGATAGATCATCTCGAATGATTAGTATGTATTTTTGCGTCGTTGTACTCTCTCCCATGTAAAGAAAGTCACAATGCAGGATTTCGTTCGGGCGTGAGGCATGCAATGCATTTCCAAATGGTCTTGGGATACGCCCTCCCGCTCTTGAGATGAGGCAGTGAATGCATCCGTTGACAAAACGTCGCACATCTTCTTTCTGAGATTTCCAAAACACTTGTTCTCGTAGGACGCTGAGCGTTGCATCGATACCTCGATGTCCACCGTGACCGCAGTGAGCTACTACCATGAAATTCAAAAGGAGTTCTTTGTCACTCTCTGGAACAAAAAAGGCTTCTCCCACAAGCCATGTCAGTGTTTCGTCATCCCATCGGAGGCCTTCGCAATAATCGGCAGTTATTCCTGCCTCCTGTTGTGCATCTCGCACCATTTCAATTGTGGGCCATAGGAAGTCCTTCGGGGTGGGGACAATTTGTTGCGATTGGATCACCAGACTGTGTATAGAACCTAAATTCAATTGTGGACCAACTCTGTACGCTTTGGTCCAACGCGTTAGCATATCGGCGAAGATATTTAGTTCCCCAGCTATGTGTTCTATGTGATAGTCAAAGCGTGCCAAGAATAATGCCCATCGTTGTACTTTCGTCACTACATGCCGTCCGAGATTTGGCTCAAACGCATGAGGATTGAAGACAAAGAGCAAATTACGGTGGTCAGTGAAGATATGAACCGGGTTCTCGCCAAGAAAGAGGTAATCAAGTTTGCGAAACACCTGGTATATTGCATAAGCCTCTTTCTCCGGCGTGCTCCATCGTTGCTGTGCCGTGGAGAATGCTTGCCCAACGAACGCCAACGGAGTGTGTTGTTGCTCTGATATGGGCTTATTGAAGTCTGAAGTAGGTACCTGTGTTACAACACCCGACCAGTAACGATCCGAAGCATCCGTGAAAATGCATATTGTGTGATCAGGCTTAGGGTAGGAGAGGTGAACGGCTCGACGTAGTCTTTCTTGCAACGTCCTAAACGTTTCTTCATGTTGCCTACTCCACCCAATATCCTTTAGAGACACACGCTGCACAGATTTCTTGGTTCGCTTACCAGAAGTTTTGTATGCTTTCTCCAGTATCTCCGTTAAAGGCATTAGCAACTTTGAGGCGTCCGGGATGCATTGCGACATCCACCGGACGCAGTGCACAAATTCACACAATTCTGCTGCAGTTCGTGGTTCTTCAATGTCTTTGAGAGCCTCCACTCGAGAGGGATCTAGACGATAGCCGTTCTCATTGACTACGCGCCCACACCACTTCACCTCCTTCGTAAATAGAGAGCTCTTCTTAATAGAAATATAAAGGCCCTTCTCAACACAGATTTGGAAGAATCTCTCTAGTATATCCAGAAGTTCCTTCTCATCAGTCGCGTAGATAATGAAGTCATCAATCCAGAGCTTAAAATTCTGTTGAAGCTCTGCGAATGCTGTTTGCACACATCTTTGGAAGTGCGGGACAGCATTTGTTAGTCCCATGAGCACTCTTCGTGAGGAGTAGATCCCTGTTGGGCTAATTACGCCACATTTGTCATAAGAGTTAGGGTCTAGTGGTACTTGCCAGTACCCGGATACGAAATCTATGACCGCAAAAACTTTGCTCCCGGCAAAGTCATGGATCTCGGAATCCACATGCGGCATTGGCCATACGAGCTTCTCTGTAGCGGAGTTTACAGGACGTAAGTCGACAGTCATTCTGAACTTCGCTTTAGAACTTGGTTTAGCAACCACAAGCGGGGCCGCTAGCCATTTTGCTTCTGGGTAAGGCATCATGAAGTTCATGTCCACTAGCTTGTTGATAAAGGCATCTAGAAATATCCGCTGTGCAGGCGGATATCTGCGCACTTTCACCTTGATTGGCTTCCGTTCTTTATACGTTTGTATGTGTAACGGAGGGAATTTGGCTGGGGGCGACTTTCCCAGCCTTAGTCGAAAATTGGCTTGTACGTCTCAAAGCAAGCACGAAGCCTAGTCTGACTCTGATCTGTAAGACCATTGGCCTTTGCGTCGTCAAGCGACTTAGCCATAGCACTTTGAATCTCTGATTCAGAATCCTCTCCGACGTCAAGATAGATATCATCGTCTACTTCGTCTTCAGAGTCTGGCTCGCCGTGAACGATACCCTGAAGCGACACTGAGGATATTTTGTTGACTTCATCATCACGCTCCATTTCGATGTTTGAAGACGCATACAAAATAGGAATGTCGACATCCTCTCCCACTTTAGACATTGCTGCTGTTAGGAGTACACGATTATTCAGACCGAGGGCATTGAGTAACTGTCTGCCAATGACAATACCCGATGTGCTCTCATTCGCGATCAACCAGTCAACATTTCTTAGTATCATGGACTTTCCATGTCTAATCTCCAGTGACACATCTGCGGTGACCTTCAAATCGCATGTTATGGGTGGAGCGCTCTTGTTGAACACGTCAAATACAGCCTGGCGTGCCAACTTGTGAACAGACTTCACACCGTCAAGTTTTCGCAACTGTATGTAAAATTCCTTGGGCATGATGTTGGCAGACGCTCCCTGATCAGCGGTCACTTCTGCCTCCAATTTGCCTCTACAGAAAGTAGCTTCAAACACAGTAGAGGAACGTTCGACGTTACCATCTATCTTCTTGACGGATTTATTCTCCGTTCGTTTCTCCTTGCTTTCTCTGTACTTCTTGAGGAAAGCCTTCTTTTCTTCTTCAGTAGAATTAGGACATTTATTGATAAAATGCCTCTGTCCACTGCACTTGGATTTATTCCAACACAAAGGAACTTCCTTACGAGGTTTGACACTTCGCTTTTGTTCTTCATCCTCTCGCTTGCGCTTCGATGAGGGTGAAAAATCAGTATTGATCGGCATAATGGAATCGTGGACAACATGATTTTTGTTTCTGCGAACATACTCATACTTGTCTGCTTCTTCTGCTAGCCGTCGAACATAAGCACCAAAGTTCTTCTTATGTAGTCCCACGTGTGACTCAATTCGTAGAATCCCTTCCATATGCTCTTGGAATCTGCGAGGTTTAGTTCTCTCTCGAATATGTTTGATGGCAACCTCTGGATTTTTGGTGATAGCATCAGAATAGCCATTGTCTCGCAAGGCATTTCGGTACTTTACAACCAAATTGAATATACGTCCTTCAGCGTCGTCGATGCTCATATCCATCTTGACGTCTTTGACGATTTTGTCCCAATGATCTACGCGGATCTTGTTCTCCGCTATTTTAGATCTTTCAATGAGACAGGACTTGATCATGTCATCGGTTATGTCCTCTGAAGACTCCGCTTCCATGAATTTTCCTTCGATCATCGTCTCCAAAACGGTCTCAGTTACGCTCATTTTCCATGACACAGGAATGATGTTAAGGCCTTCTTTATTCTTTTCAAGAATTTGCTCTTCATATCGCTTGCGTTTGCGAATGAACTGCGCAATTGAGGCCACATCAATCTGTTCCAATTGAGGAGCTTCAATTCCTACAACTGTAGTTTGGTGAACATGTGCTTCCGAATCGGTGCTGTTTTCGTTTTCCGTCATCCTTGAAAGCAAGAAATGCAAATCAATTTCGCGAAAGTTATAACTATGCTGATCTGCAGACGTACGCCTTCTTCGAGATGCACGAAACACGAGAACGGCCCCACACACGATCGGTAAGGATCCTCGTCCCCCTCCGATCGGTTCTGGCTTTATTGTTTTTCTGCACTGAAATGCTGACATCTCTCTAATTCGAACTACCTACACTGTCATCACGGCGCAGATGTTTCAGGACAAAACGCTGAAGCAGGCTCAAGATGGTTACACGTCCTTCGCGAATATCCACTTATTTAGCAGACGGTATATTTGCCCGCCGCGAGCAGCCACCAATAACTTGTACCACCTCCCATTACAGCCCCTGCCCCTGCTGCCGAATGCAGTGCCGAGCCAACCGAATCTGCTACTTTGGTCATTACCTTTTTCCAGTAAATTTTTCCGTTCCGTTTCTTGCTCTGCATCAAAGCATCAAATAACGTCCCTCCCAGAATTCTGAAGACGCTTCAAAAACAGTTTTGAACGTTAGAAGAAACTTCTGGTCCTCTCCAGTCCAAGTTTCATTCATCAACATTTTTAGTTGTCCCTCAACCGTGTCAGCCATAGAGTCTTGAACACCTTATAGATTGGCGAGAGTCCAAGGAATCCATTTCTGTGAACAGTGTCTCGAGCCTTTCAATTAAAGTTGTACATATGTTAAGCTTTTGGTTGTTGGCTTTTCAGAAGATGCACAAAACATAACAGATTTTCGTAGTAGACGAAAACAACAGATTGTCCATTGTTGCTCTTCGTATCAATCGTTCTGAACTCAGCTATGGCTTCCAATGAGTCATCTTTCTTTCCCGTGACAATCGTTCTAGAGTGAGTGATCGCTTCAAAGAACTCATCATTCAACACATCGCCCATCACAAATTCTGTCACATTTGCATCCACACCAAGCTCCTTCACCATGAAATTAGACGCAGACTGCGTCAGTTCTCTGTGCGCTTTGATTGGTATCATGCGAACACCACCGTATTCCCCTTCCAACAAGTGTGCAAGCACGACATTGTGATACTTTGCAACATCGACAGCCACTTCTTCCCATGACGAAATTAAAGACGAAATCGGAGAGGCGTTCGTAGAAGCATTCTTTGGATGATCTTTATGCGCGGATACACACAAAATGTTGCAGTATAGCAACAAACATGCGACACATAGTTTCCAGAATAATTTATAAATGTGAACTTTCTGATAAAGAATTATCGAGAACTGTGCCATTGGTACCTTGCCAGTAGACTCAACACATAACAATGGTTTTTTAGGCATTCGAACAAAACTATCGAAGCAACAAACGGAGTTTGGCTGCTCTCGTATACGGGTGAAAAGGTCGTTACCGTATACGGTTCCATATACAAGAGATAGAAACCACGTATCCCAACACATCACTTCACCATGTAACTATCCTCAATTGAAGGACTGTCTCTTCGTTCGTGCTGCAGATTACGAGATCTGGACGAAAATAAGAGACGGAGTATCTCGCCGCTTTCAGCTTCTCTGCGTAACTCTGCTGCAGTACAGTTAATCCCGTTTTGCTGTTTGGGACAAGTAAAGACCATGTCTGTAACAGACACTAAGCGAAAGGTAAATGCAGGTTTCTGGGTCTATAGTACAAAATTGAAACGCAGTCTAGGCCCTAAAGGGCGGAGACAACTCACAACAAGTTTAGGGAACGTGAGACGTCCAGATCAAGGAACGGTACACAATAACACAATGCTGGGTATAGGTTCATGTTATAACAAGGGCTTGCGAAAGTGCCTTCTTTTCGGCAGGGACAAGTACGGAGTCTTCTTTTATATCTTTATTGGAGACATAATACGATTTTCTCGTTTGCTAAACACCCCCGACAGCCTCTAACGCCTTCCTAAAAAGGTAGCCACCGACTACGGAACTACAGTATGGAATAATCAATAAAACGATATGTGAGTGGTCAGACCCACAAAAGTTTGCAGTAGTGAGGCTCCCGAGCAAGATGACGATGGTCGACGTGGGGTTGAAGGTTGCGAAAGACGACGAAAAACCTGGAGGGGGTGAGCAATCTCTTTCTACTCTTCTTTGACGTGAGCATGCATCTCGAAAGCCTGTAGCATGTGGAGTCAGTAAAGGACAACGTCTACTACGTGTACTACACGTAGACAGTAACTTGGGGTGGGATACATTCGGGTCATCGGGCGGCCCTTTTTCTTCACCATTTCCTTTTCCTTCTTCCGTTACTGTCTACGATTGGTCCGTGGCCTGCAGTGGGGCACGTTTTGCCCATTCGGCACGATCCGCCGCACAGCCGCGCGTTTGACGTGGCACCGCGCCGCGATGCGACAAATCTGCATCGCAGAGCACCAACGCGCTCCGCATGCTTTGAGCCTTCCGCCGTGCCGCCACCACCCCCCCCCCCCCCCCCCCCACCGCTGCTCCGCCGCAGCTGCTCCGCCGCGCACCCCCGAAAGCAACCGCCGTCTTCTTCGCCAGCAGCATCGCTCCGTCAGCGAATGTTTGCGTTCACAGCCTCGTTCGCGCCCTGCGTGCGCGGCCGCGCCGCGCTCGCGCCGCGCCGCAGCGCCTCCCGCTTCGCGCCGCGGCCCGGCGCCGCGCGCCGAAGCAAGCCGCCGCGGCCGGCCGCGACGCCACGCATGAGCGTCCCGCCGCCCGAGGCGTTCACGCCGCTGCTGCTGCTGAGCGACATCTCCAGCGTGAACCGCAACTCGCTGTTCGCGACGGCGTTCGTGTTTTTCCTCACCTTCTGGGGCAGCATCTCGTTCGTGAAGGGCTCCACCAAGGCGCGCATCACGCAGGCGTCGTTCACGCTGCGCCAGCCGGCCGCCGACGTGGCCAAGAAGACCGCGCGCTACCTCATGGAGCGCTCGTTCGTGGCCGACCCGGACAGGGACGCGCGCGCCGGCGTGATGACGTTCACGGGCAAGGTGCGCGCCAGCTCCAGCGTGGCCAGCATTCTGGTGGGCGTGGCTGCCAGCGGGCTGTGGTCGCTCACGTACATCCTCAACTTCATCCTGCCCGAGCCGTACCAGAGCCCGTACTGGGGCGCGCTCACGCTGCTGTCGTTGCTCATCGTGCCGTGGTACTGGAAGGCCGCGTCCAGAACGGAGGAGGTGAAGGTGATGGTGGAGGAAGAAGAGGAGGATCACGGGGTGTCTACGCTGTACCTCAAGGGCCATCGAGATGAGATCGAGCAGTTAGAAAAAGCATTTAACTGGAAGAGAAACCCACCGGTGTACGAGGGGGAGGAGGAGGAGGAGGAGCAAGCGCAAACCAAAAAGGAAACCGTTGCCTCGAGCTGACCAACGACAACCAACCACCCCCGCCAAACTCAAACTCTCTCTATAGATTGCCTCATTTCGCCATGTGGTCGCCCTCGAAAAGTACAATTAAAAGCGGCTGTGTTCAACAAACAAACACACACACACACACACACACACATACACAAACCCCCACACAACTCGCACAACTCCTCTCACAGATACTTGTCTACATCAGCTGGCAACTCTCGTATCCGGATTCCGTAGAACTTTTCGATCGCCGACATGGCCTTCTTGTCTGCAAAGCGCGCAAAGGTGATGGCCACGCCCTTCCTGCCAAAGCGGCCGCTGCGCCCTATTCGGTGCAGGTACGACTCTTGCTGCAGCGGCACGTCGTAGTTGATGACCAGGCTGACCTGCTGCACGTCGATGCCTCGCGACCACACATCGGTGGCAATGAGCACGCGGTAATCGCCGGCGCGAAAGGCGTCCATGACGGAGTCCCTCTCCTTCTGCTTCATGTCGCCGTGCATGGCGGTGACGACAAAGTTGCTCTCCTTCATCTTCTTGGCGAGCCACTCCACTTTCCGGCGCGTGTTGCAGAAGATGACGGCCTGCGTGATGGTGAGCGTCTCGTAGAGGTCGCACAGCGTGTCAAACTTCCACTCCTCCTGCTCGACGTCGACGTAGAACTGGCGAATGCCGTCGAGGCTGAGGCCGTCGCGCTTGACCAGCACGGAGATGGGCTGCGTCATGAACTTTTCGGACATTTCCAGCACGTCGGACGGCAGCGTGGCCGACACCAGCACCACCTGCACGGTGGGCGGCGCGTAGCGATAAATGTCGTACACCTGCTCCTTGAAGCCCATGGTGAGCATCTCGTCGGCCTCGTCGATGAACAGCACGGCGAGCTTTTTGGTGTTCAACACGTTTCGCTGCATCATGTCGTACACGCGGCCCGGCGTGCCGCTGACAATGTGCACGCCGCCGCTGCTGAGGCGGCGAATGTCGTCGCCCACCTTCTTGCCGCCCACGCAGGCGTGCGAGCCGATGGACAGAAACTCGCCCAGCAGCTGCACGTTGCGCTGCGTCTGCACGGCGAGCTCGCGCGTGGGGCTGAGCACGAGCACCTGCACGTGCGCGAGCGTGGCGCACGCGAGCTGCAGCGCGACGATGGCTATCATGGCGGTCTTGCCGGTGCCGCTCTGCGCCTGCGCCACCACGTCGTGGCCGCGCAGCATGGGCACGATGCAGCGCTGCTGGATGGCGGACGGCAGGTCGAAGCCCATGGAGTAGATGCCGCGCAGCAGGGGGGGCTTGAGGTGCATGTCGTCAAAGCTCTTGAACAGCTGCACGTCGCGGTTGATGTTGAAGGTGGCCTTCTCGGCCTGGCGCTTGGTGAAGGTGGAGTCGGAGGCGGTGGGCGACGTGGGGGCGTAGCGCGGGGAGGCGCTTCCGAGCCCGGACATGGCGGGCGATTTGGCTGGGGGGGGGGGTGGGGGTGGTTTTGTTGGGGGTGGTTTTGTTGGGGGGGGGGTAGTGTGGGGGGGTGGGGGGACGACGAGGGGGATTTGGGTTGGTGTGTTTGTTTGTAAATGGGGGGAGGGTTGTTGTGGTGGTGCACGCGTGCAGAATGGCGTACTAAGGCGGCGCTATTTTGGGCCTAATACACAGTCAGCGTCATGACTCATGAGCGCGCGTAGCGCGCGGCGCGGCGACGCAGCTTTTTACCTTGCCGCCAGCGCGGCGCGCTACGGCGGCTGGCGCGCGCGCAGCCGCGCGGCGACGTCGCGCCGCCCGCGCTTCCAGCACGTCTCCATGGCGACGGCCAGCAGCCAGCGCGCGGGCGCGCGCCCGCGCGCCGCCAGCGCCGCGCACAGCCGCCGCCACAGCGCGGCGGCGTGCGCCGCCGCGCCGCACTCGCGAAACGCGTGCAGCGCCGCCAGCGTCGGGTGCTCGCGCAGCGCCATGGCGGCGGCGCGCGCGCACGGCGGCGGCGGCGGCGGCGGCGGCGGCGCGCGCTCGAGCCAGTCGAGGCGCTCGACGGCGACGCGCGGCAGCGGCGCGCGCCGGCCGGCGGCGTGCAGCGCGGCGACGGCGGGCGCGTCGCGCGCGCGCGCGGCGGCGCGCATGAGCGCGGCGAGCGCCAGCGGCGTGGGCGCGCCCGTCGCGCGCGCGCACCTCGCGCAGCAGCGCGTCGGCCAGCGCGTGCTGGCGGCGGTCCAGCGCGGCGGCCAGCCGCGCGCCGCGCGTGGCGGCGTCCGGCGCCACGCCGCTGGCGGCCATCTCGGCGTGCGCGACGTCGAACAGCGCAAAGTGGCGCTGCACCGCCGCCGCGTGCAGCAGCCGGTTGTAGTAGCCGCGGCGCGACGGCGCCGCCGCGGCGCGCGCGCCGTCGTCGTCGCCGTCGCCGTCGTCGTCGTCGTCGTCGTCGGCGTCGCTGTCGCTGTCGTAGCCGTCGCCGTCGTAGCTGCCGCCGTCGCAGCTGCCGCCGTCGGCGCCGTGCGCGTCCGCGCGGTCGTCCGCGTACAGCCCGTTGAGCAGCGCAAAGTGCATGAGCACGGCGGCGGCCTCCACGTCGCCGGCGCGCGCGCACACGCAAAAGCTGTCAAACACGAAGCGCGCGTCCGGCGGCAGCTGCGCCGCGCGCAGCGCGCGCCACACGGACCACACGCGCGCGACGCGGCGCGGCAGGCGCGCGTCGCGCTCCGCGGCGCGCAGCAGCGCGCGCAGCACGGCCGGCGCGGCGCGGCGCTCGGCCAGCGCGCGCAGCCGCAGCGCCGCCTCCACGGCGGCGTCGGCGCCGCCGGCCGTCAGCGCCGCCACGTCGGCGCGGCGGCCCGCCGCGCGCGCCGCCGCCGTCACCGCGGCCGCCGCCGCGCCGCGCCGCGCGGCCGCGCGCGCGCCGGCCGTCTGCAGCGCCAGCAGCGCGGCGCGCGCGCCGCCGGCGCGCCGCAGCGCGCGCAGCAGCGCGCCCACCGCCAGCCGCTGCATGTCGGCGCCCGAGCGCGGCGGCGGCGCGCGCGGCGACTGGCGGCGGATGCGCGCCAGCCGCGCGCGCGACAGCCCGCGCCACTCGCCGCCGCGCGCCGCCGCCGCCGCCGCCGCCGCCGCCGCCGCCGCCGCCGCCGTCGAGCAGAGGCGCCGCAGCTGCCGCAGCTGCGCCATGCGCCGCGGCGCGCACCGCGCGCGCGCGTGTCGGCCGTCGAGTGTGTGCGCGCGCGCGCGCGCCAGTGCCGCGGCGCCGGTGCCGCGGCGCCGGTGCCGCGGCGCGGTGGCGCGCCGGCGGCGGCGGCGGCGGCGGCGGCGCCGTATTGGGGCGCGTGTTTGAGCGCGCGGCTGCTGGTCAGCGCTGCGCGCCGGTGGCGCGTTTGCGCGCCGCGGCAGACGCGCCGCCTGCCGTTCGGCCGCGCGCGTTTGAACCGCGCGCACCCCCCCGCCCGCCCGTGCCCTCGCCCGCAACGTTCACCCCCCCCCCCCCCCGCCCCGTGCCCTTCCCCCCCACAAAACCTCCACACCCCCCCTTCATCGCCCCGCCCCTTCCGCCCCGCCCCCTCCCCCCGCCGCCACTCCCCCGCCTCCCCCGCAAACCCCAGACCCAAACCCCCGCCCTGCCGCGCGCGCACCATGGGTTGCCGCCGGCCCAGCCGCGCCGGGAGCGCCTCGCGCTGTGGCGCGATGGCGGCGTCAAGCGCGTGCTCGCGGGCGCCGCCGCCGGCTTCGCGGGCGGCGCGTCGTACGCCTACCTCTCGCGCGCCGCCGCCACGCCGCTGCGCGCCGGCGTCGCGTGCGCGCTGCTCGCCGCGCCCTTCTTCACCGTGCGCGAGGTGGTGGCCGCCTCCATGCGCGTGCACGGCCCGGTGGCGTCGGCCGTGTCCGGCGGCGTCACCGGCTACTTTGGCGCGCTCGTCACCGTGGGCCCCTGCTGGAACGCCCTCAGCCGCTCCGCCATGCTGCTGGGCGTGGGCTGCGGCGTCGTCGACGCGCTCGTCAGCGCGCTCGAGTGGAACAGCAAGCTGTACTTGCTGCACGCGCACGACCGCCGCGTCGCCGCCGCTGCCGCCGCTGCCGCCGCCGCCGCCGCCGCGTCGGCGCCGCCGCCGCCGGAGCCGCAGTCGCTCATCAAGTGGCCGTATTGGTTCCCCGTGGTCAAGCAGATCGACCACGAGTACGAGGAGCTGCTGCGGAGGCAGCGCGCTACCGTGCAGGCACTGGAGGAGGAGCGCGCGCGCATTGCCTTGCTGTTGGATGCCTTGGAGCAGGTCAAGGCCGGCAAGCAGGTCACCGACGTCGAGCTGGCCGACGCCGCGCAGAGATCGTCCGCCCCTGCCGCCGCCGCTGCTGCGCGCCCCGCCACGCCTTGACCGTCGTGTAGCTCGCACCTCTCTTTTTTTTGTGTCTTTCTCACACACACACGCACACTCTCGCACACACTCGCACACAACACACACACACACACACACACACAACAGCAACACACGCACAACACACCGGATGCATGCAGCATGCTTTCGCGCCGGGAGAAAAAAAATCGTGCCCTAAGCGACGGCCGCCCTCAGCTAAAAAGCGTTCTCCGCCCGGTCGCCTACACGCCCGCCTCGCGCTCGCAGTGCCGTCCCCGCCCGGAACGGCCTGCCGCCGTCTCGTCACCCACCATTGGCGCCCTCACTTGCTTTACTTTTTTGCTTGTTCTTTTCCTTCTTGTTTTCCTCCTCCCTCTCTCTCCTTTTTGTTTGATTGTGCGTCATGCAGCCGACGATCCACACAAGCCATGCATTGCGAGCTCCAAACGCGCCCGTCGCCACCCGCGCCGCTCACCCACGGCCGCTGCCGCTGCCGCTGCCGCTACCGCTACCGCTACCGCTACCGCTACCGCTACCGCCGCCGCCGCCGCCGCCATTGTAACAACAATACTGATAAAGCTAACACCATATGCCTTCTCAGTCATGTAAACACCTTTGCCACACAAAACTGCTGCAAAAACCGTCTTGTTCTTCATGTCTGCTTTCGTGCTGTGAATCACTATCTCGTCGTCGCAGTCACGTGCGCCGTGGACTTGGCCACCACCAAATAGGGTTAGCGGACGCATGCCACCAACGTGCACAACCACGTGTGGCTTCAAACCAACTCTCAAACCTGACTTGTGTCATACTGTATTGCGCTAGTTCCCCGTCGTGTACAGTATATTCCAGCACGGATTTATCTTCCATCTCGTTGAGAGAGAGAGAGAGAGAGAAGACTGAGCACACAACGCGCTACGCCCCGCCTCAAATCAATACGAGCTGTGGTAAACAGCAATCAGCGCAAACCACTTTGCCAACCGTCAAGAGCGCCTCCGGGCCAACCTTCCACCCTTTGTGCCGCAACCAGTTCAAACCAGTTCAAACCAGTTCAAACCACAAATGCCAATTTTCAACTTGACACGCAACAGCAGTGCACTCCTCTTCAATCATGGCGCGGCAGCTGCCGCCCGACTCTCGTCAGATCTATTTCTTCGCAACAAGCTGCTCTGCGCGCCACGTAAGGCAATCCCACCATGCACGTTATTATTGCCACTGATGCAGTGGCATCACACGCGCTCTAACCACATTGGCACATCCCCCCAACTTCATCCCTCCCTCCTAGAGGCTAAGAGCCGTCTACGCGTATCATACTCCCAAGTAGACGCCTACTCCCAAGCAAGCTCAGCGGGTTGGCTCTAGGGTCCAGACTGCGTAATAATCAGTACCACGAACATACATGTGCCAGAACCACAGCGCTTGTCAAATGCTGCAAACAAGCTTGCAATACGTCATCATGATCATGCGTTATGCAGTTGCTCACCCAACAGCAACAGCTTGGTCGTGGAGCCATAGCCCAGTCCTGCTGCCAAAAAAGTCCCTCTTCATGCGGACATCTGTTTGTTCGCCTTCAGAAACTGTCAGGTCCGAGCTCCAAGCGTCCTTGCACATTGCTACTCCCCAGCTCTAAAAGGAGAGCAATAGAAAAGAAGCACCAGTCATAACCGACGACAAGTCCCGAATCATTCCATGACATGCGAAGGTATATGACCAGCAATAATCATTTTGCACTGCACAACCGTTCAATCTTTTGCTTCACAGCAGCAGCTTTTAAATGCACCATGTCACGCAAATACAGCGGCATGTTGTAACCGACAACTTGTTATAAAAACACAACTGGGAGAAAAAGTCGACACCGAATCAAGCAGGTTCGAATTCAAAACAATGCTGTCGAAGATACTGAAAAAGTAAAAAAAGCTACCAGGTTGTACTTCTCCCAATGAAACTTTAATGCAACTCTAATAACGGGTAAAGGATTCAATGCAACCTTTTGGTGGCATTTCAGCAGCCGCCCAACTGCGTTGTATTTGCAAAGCACGCGAAATTCTGCAGCCGCTTGTGATTGACGACGACATCTTGAAAAGTTCTTCAGAACAACACTACAACTTTCTAATCGGGTGCTTTCCAGGCAGAGTGATTTCAATCCCGTCTCAAAGCATCAAGTATTGCCATAAAACAATAACCGTGACCTTCTTAACCTTACGAGGCAGCCGTTCGCACAAATGGCAACGACATTCGCGCTCGTTTATTGCTAACGAGAGCCTGTGATGCACACAGTATAAAAAGGCTTCTTTACCGACAGGTATCTAGTGTTCAAGAGTAGTCACCGCCATCGTGTCTGCAACACTGACTTGCCTGAAAACAAATCCGCTCGCCTCCTCCACTGTTTGCAACTCCTTCCACCACGCCCTAGGACATCAAAGTGTTTGCTAATCGAATATTCATTTGTTTTCAACAAAGTTCTTCTTTCTTGCGGTTATGGTCTCTGCCGTTGAACTGAGAACACAACTGGGTCGGGAGATAGACCGAGTTTGTCTACGGCTAATACGGTAACGAGAATATGTCGCTCAGAATTTTGAATGTTGGTTTCGTCGCTTGCTCGCTTGCAAGGCAACACGGAAGATTCTACATTTCTTGCAAACGAGAACAAAGTGAGTTCCGTGGCCAGACTCATTTGGTGGCTTTCCGATACAGTTAGAAGTCGACTCCATTGCTAAGGAATCTCTTTTGAAGCGAATTCAGTTTCTCACAGCATCGATTGTGCACAGCACTTGGCAATCCTCTGCTTCTTCCAAGTCGCGGGGTGCAACCTTTGGATTGGGTCCTGTCTGTAGTTTTGAAAAATAGCGATACCTGCATCTGCATTGCGACATTCGTGGTTCTGTCCTGAAGCAAGAATGCTTCACGACCGAACCAACTCTGTTGCAGTATCAGATACCTGTATGCTATTCTGCACAAGCTCAGCAAAATAGGTGTTCATACTTGCATCTGCAATGCGACATTGATGGTTCTGTCCTGAAGCAAGAATGCTTCACGACCGAACCAACTCTGTTGCAGTATCAGATACATGTATGCTATTCTGCACGAGCTCAACAAAATGGGTGCTCATACTAGCATCTGCATTGCCATGTTCGGCGTCCCGTCCTGAAGCAAGAATCATCCTTCACGACCGAACGAAGTCTGTGGCAGTATCAGATACCTGTATGCCATTCTACAAGAGCTCAGCGGAATGGGTGTTCATACCTGCATCTGCGCAGTGATATTGTTGGTTCTGTTCTGGAGCTAGAATCCTTCACGACCGAACCAACTCTGTTGCAGTATCAGAGACATGTATGCCATTCTATCTATTTCGAGTCAAGCAAAAGAGTCCTTGACGTTTCAAAACTATGAAGCTGGAATTGTTCACGACCGAACCAATTCTATCCGGTTCTATCAGTATGTACACAAACTCAGACAAAGATGGATCTCTGCGATTTCGCAACTATCTCAAGGTTTCCACCTTGGTACTTCTGAAATCATCGAGATTCATTTTTTTCGGAGTTTGCGGGGAGCGGAATCCTTCACGACCGAGCCAATTCTATCAGGTTTTATCAGTATGCACACAAACTCAGACAAAGATGAGTCTTTGCGATTTCGCAACTATCTCAAGATTTCCACGTTGGTACTTCTGAAATCGTCGAGATTCATTTTTTTCGGAGTTTGCGGGGAGCGGAATCCTTCACGACCGAACCAATTACATCAGATACTATCTGCATCTATACAAACTCAGATAAAAGATGAGTATTTGCGAGTTCGCAACTATCTCAAGGTTACCAACTTGGTACTTGTTCGGGGAATCTATCACCAGTGGTTCAATGCGCTATAAGGGCGTGCATTGAATCAATGTTGTAAATTCACAATTTGTTAAAAGTTTCGAAACTTTTGTGCGATAAAGCAGTAAATCAAAATGTTCTGTCATCAGCCATCGCTGACGGTGACGTTCCCGCTCGTACGAGCGCATCCTTCCCGCGCCGCCTTCCGCAGCAGCACGCGCGCCTTTCGCTGCGATCCGTCTACAACTGGCCGCATCCGCGAGCGTCCGCCCTGCCGCGCCCCGCCGTCGAGGCGCCACAACCCAAAATGACCACAGCGCTGGAAAGACAGTGCACCCTCCTGCTGCAGGCCGGCATTCAAGCCGATGATCTTAGCACTCTCAGGCAGGAGCTTGAGACTGGCGATGCCGAAGCCAAGCAGGAGGCGCTCAAGCGCGCCATCTATATGCATCTCAGCGGCGAGCCTCTGCCGGGCATGCTGATGCTCGTCATCCGCTTTGTCCTGCCACACGAAGACACGCTTCTTCGCAAGCTGGGGCTGTACTACCTAGAGATTTGTGACAAGCACGACTCTGACGGCAAAATGCTTCCGGAAATGATACTGGTCTGCAACATGGTGCGCAACGAGCTTGTGCACCCCAACGAATACTCTCGCGGCGTGGCTCTTCGTTTTGTGTGCAAGATTCACGACGCGGAAATTTTGGAGCCGCTCATCCCCGCCATCCGCCAAAACCTCGAGCATCGTCATTCGTTCGTGAGAAGGAACGCGGTGCAGGCGATTCTGACCATCTTTGAAAAGTTTGAGTTTCTCATCCCGGATGCGGCGGAGCTGGTGGAGGAGTTTCTTATCAACGAGGGCGACCTTGCGGCTAGAAGAAACGCGTTTGTTATGCTTTGCCAGTCCGATCAGGAAAGGGCGATCGCATACCTCAACAGAAACGTTGACCAAATTCTCTTGTGGGGTGCAACTCTGCAGCTCTCGGTTCTGGAACTCGTGCGGAGAGTGTGCCGTTCCAACCCCATGGAGAAAGGTCACTACATGAAGATCATCTTCAGTCTTTTGCAGAGTTCTTCGGCTGCGGTAGTGTACGAATCTGCGAATACGATCACGGCGCTGTCAAACGCACCCTCTGCCGTGCGCGCTGCCGCCCAGTGTTATAGTAACTTGTTGGTTTCTCAAAGCGAGAACACTGTCAAGCTAATTCTTCTGGAACGCATTGGAGAGCTCAAGGGCTCACACATCAATGTTCTACAAGAGTTGGTCATGGACTTTTTGCGAGCTCTGTCTTGCCCTAACCTGGAAATTCGAAGAAAGGCCATAGAACTGGCTATGGACTTGTTGACAAAACGCAACGTGGAAGAAGTCATGGGAATCCTCTGGAAAGAGTTGGTGAGAACAATCTCTTTGGATAAGGCTGTGGAGGGCGAAGCAGTCCTCACCTATCGACAGCTGCTGATCAAAGCGGTACATATGGGATGCATGCGCTTCCCGGAGGTGTGTGAGTCCGCAGTTAATGTGCTCTCTACCTTCTTCTCTGACGCGTACGATGAAGTCGCAACTGATGTTGTTCTCTTCTACAGGGAAATCTGTGAACGATATCCCTCACTACGCGGCTCTGTGCTTTCTAAATTGAGAACTGCGGTCCCATCTGTCAATAATACCGAAGCTGTCAGAGTCGCTTTGTGGATTATCGGTTCTTACAGTGAGGATATGAGGGATGTTAAGGAGGCCCTGCAAGCGATCATCGGCTGGATCGGGCAGTTGCCACTAGGTTCCAAGGCGGAGACCGAGCCGGAGGAGCGTGAAGAGAAGGAAGCTCCGGCTGTAAGAAGCCGCCCGGTTGTTTTGGCAGATGGCACGTACGCCTCTCAAGCAGCTGTGTCCAGCACGGACACAAAGGGCGTCCACGATGTGAACTCATCGGACTCTTCTATTCGCAACTTCCTCATGCGCGGTGAGCACACAATCGGAGTCGCGCTTTGCACTACTCTGACGAAATTGTGGTTCAGGCTCGGGGACCTTGAGAATGTGCCTGCGAAGGTCACCAACCGCATCCGGGCCGAGATCATGCTAGTTTGCACGTCTGTGCTGAATGTGGATCAGTCTACAAAGGGCGGAGTGCCGATGGACAAGGGCACGAGAGAACGCGTAGTTTTCTGCATCAATGCGATCTCGTCTGGGGACTCGTCTTCCGCGAACGTATGGCTGAGCTCTTCGTTGAGTGCATTTGATGAACTGGTGCGCATGAAAGAAAAAGAAAGGGAAAACCTCGCAGCAGAGAAGGCCAAGAGTTATCAAGCTCCTGTGGAAGACGTGATTGACTTCCGATTGCTACGCTCGCGTCGCGCCAACAAGACACCGTATGGGGACGTGGATGTGGATCAAGTTGCGCTGACGTCTGCGACGTTTGGGACGTCGCAAACGAGTGTGATGCGGCCCTCGCGAGTGGTGCAACTGACCGGTATGAGCGATGCGGTATACGCGGAGGCGCAGATCGGCGTGCAGCAGTACGATATCATAATCGATGTGCTGATCATCAACACCACGACCGACACGCTGCAGAACCTGACGTTGGAAATTGCGACAATGGGCGATCTGAGACTTTGCGAGCGGCCGCAGCCGTTCACGATGAGCCCCGGATCGAAGAAGAAGATTCGCACAAACGTGAAGGTGTCGTCCACCGAAAGTGGAATCATCTTTGGAAACATTGTGTACGACGTGGGCTCGGGCTCGCAGTCGCAGTGCATCATCCTCAACGACATTCACGTGGACGTGATGGACTACATCGAGCCGGGCGAGGTGAGCGACTCAGACTTTAGGTCGATGTGGGCCGAGTTTGAGTGGGAGAACAAGGTGGCGGTGAACACGTCGTTCACGGACCTCGGGGCGTTCCTGAACTTTGTGACGGACTGCACCAACATGCGCTGTCTGACGCTGCGCGGGATTGAGGAGGAGAGCGGGTACCTGGCGGCGAACCTGTACGCGCGATCTGCGTTTGGCGAGGACGCGCTGCTGAACCTGTGCGTGGAGAAGCTGTCAGACGGGACGCTGTCTGGTAATATTCGCATTCGAAGCAAGACGCAGGGCATTGCGCTGAGCCTGGGAGATAGGATAACACTTCGTCAGAGTAATGCGTCAGATGGCAAGTAATGGCGACGCGCGACGGAGCGAGGCGCTGCGCGAGGTTAATTCGTAAGTAATGCAAGTAAAAGAGTGGACATGAATTGATTGCTGTGTGGTGTCTCGAGTTTTTGGTCGCGCGGGTCGCGCGGGCAGAGAGGGGGGGGGGATGTACATGGCGTGTGTGCGCGCAGACGCGCGCTGAATGGACGCGGGAGCGTTTAACGCGCTGGCAAAAATGTTAGCTTGCGGCGAGGACGGGCGCCCATGGCACGGGGTGCGTGCGCAAGCAGGCCGCCAAACACACGAAGGTACGCTTGTCCACGGGCGCGGGGGGGGGGTGTCAGTCAGCAGCAGCGCCGCCAGCTGCCGCGGCGGCGGGGAAGCCGCGGCGGCGCGGCGCGGCGCGCCACTGTGGCGCGGCTGTTGGAAAGGCGTGACAACAAGACGGCGCGCGGCGCGGCGCTGCTGACGCGCGCGCATTTCGGCGCCGACGCGGCGCGCGGCGCGCGGCCGCGCGGCGCCGCGCGCAGCCAGCCGCGCGCGCGCGCGCACACGTGTGCGCGTGCGCACGTGCGCGCGCGCCGCGCGCCTGCGCGCCTGCGCCGACTGCGCGTTCGCACCTTTTTTGTTTGTTTGGCGCCGCGCGCGCAGCCGCCTCGCGCCTCGCGCCGTGCTGCCCCCGCCCTGCCGCGCTCCCCCCCCACCGCCTTCCGCCTTCCGCCTTCCGCTTGCCGCGCTCCCGCCGCCCACACCCCCCACCCCCCCGACGTGCCGCCCCCAATTCAACGCGCCGTCGTTCCTCACTTTCACACACCCCCCCACCCCCCCTCCCTTCCACCCCCCATTCGCCAACTCCCCCCCCCCCCCCCCCCCCTCCTCCTCCTCCTCCCCCCTCCTGTTACGCCAACCCCCCCCCCCTTCTGTGCTCCGCGCGCCCACGGCACGCGCCCATCGCCCCCACCGTATCATGTCCCTGGGCGATGACTTTCCCCCCGTAGATCACGCGCGCCTCCGCTGGGACACCTCCTCCAAGCTGGGCGAGGGCTCCTTCGGCATCGTGTACCGCGGGCTGTTCGACGCCAACCCCGTCGCCATCAAGGTCATCAAGCGCCCCGCCGCCGGGCTCGTGTCCGCGTCGGGCGACCGTCTGCACCAGTCGGCCGCGCTGCGCCAGCACCGCCGCGAAATCGACCGCTACCACGTCGTGCGCAACCAGTACATCATCCTGTACCTCGGCTCGTTTCGCGGCGACGACCCGCGCGACCTCTACATCGTCACCGAGTACCTGGAGGGCGGCTCGCTGCACGACTCGCTCGTGCAGATGAGGCAGCGCCACGCCGTGCTGGACGAGCTCAGCTTTCTCACCGTTGCGTCGCACATTGCGCGCGGGCTGCTGCACGTGCACAACCAGCAGCTCACGCACGGCGACGTCAAGCCGCAAAACGTGCTGCTCACCTCCGCCATCCAGTTTGAGCACCAGCCCGACGGCCGCTGCAGCGCGTACCTGCCCGCCAACGCAAAAGTGAAGCTCGGCGACTTTGGGCTCTCCAAGAGGTTGGAGGGAGCAGACTCTCCGCACCTGTTTGGCTCCACCGCCGCCACCGCCGATTTTGGCACCGGTGCGGTCGGCACCTTTTTGTACATGTCGCCCGAGGCTTACAAGGGCATCGGAACCCTCAGCGACGAGGCCGCCAAAGCGTCAGACATCTACGCGTACGGGCTCGTGCTCTTCGAGCTCTTGTCGGGGCTGCAGAGCTGGAGGCTAGAGGGCGTCAGAAACTTCTTTGATCTCATGCTACTCGTCACCGAGGGCAGCCGACCGTCTTGGGGGCCTCGCAAGGACCACATTGATCCGCTTTACATTCAATTTGTCGAAGAATGCTGGAGACAAGAACCGACAGAGCGCCCCAAGATTCGAGATGTGGTCGATCAAATCGACCGCCTGTTAGACAGCTACAACCAACGACTATCAAAGCCCGCCGCCGACACCTTGTCCACCATTTCGGCGCAGGCCGACACCGGTATGCACTCCTCGTCTGAGAGGTCCGGTAGTGGCCGAACGGCGCGCGTGCGCCGTGACCCGTCTGATCACAGCCTTTCATCGGGTGCCAAACTGCCCAATGTTCAGTACAACCCTGCAAATATTCAGGACATGAACGGCTTGGGCGAAAGTTCGGGCTCGGAGAGCGTTGGCCCCGAGGGAGCTTCCAACCGCGTTGCGCGCAAGGGTAATGGAGCTCAAGCGGTGGTGCAAACCGACGAAAAGAGCCCTAGTTCGAGTTCTGGCGATGAGCAATCGGACCGAAAGAGTGTCGGCCCGGACGGCTATACGGACGACTTTCTGGACGCTCCGGCACTGGTACACGTCGTAAGCAGAAAGTTGACCGCATCGGAGGTCAGGCACGGGCGACACCAATCGTCGGCCATGGGCCAATATTCACCGCATTCCACCGCCGCCTCTGACGACGAGCATTCTCAGGACAGCGACGGAAGCATAACGGAAGATATTGGAACTCTCGACCTTGCGAAGGATGATGCCGATGACGAGAGTCAAAGAGATGAGATTGATGACGAAATGGGGCAGATTGTCCGACTCAAACATGTGAAGAGCGCGCGAATCCCGAGACCGGAAGTGGATGGTTTGGAAATACAAGCACTAGGCGACGACCGGAAGCCCGTGTTGGGCCTTGGTTCCGTCGCTGAGAATGAGAAGGTTGGCGGCAGTCCGTTGCGATCGAACACCGACATGCTCAATTCGTTTGCTTCTCCGTTCTCTGAAGCAAAGTTTGCAGAGTCAAAGGCCGCGGATGAGTACGAGGGCAATGGCGCCGAAAAGTTTTGGGGAGCTTCTCCGGCTGAAGACATGCGCAAGGCCAACATTGAAGTGACGAGGGTGGAAATGGAGAAACAAGATCCCGATCCGAACCCCCAGGGCGCAGTACCGTTTCCGAACATTGACATCAACGCGGTGATGGCGGAGCCTCTGCGGAAGTTTCCACCAAAACCGCCGACATCCTCGCACAGCAGCGCGGCGTCGTCAAAAGGTACGACGCCCGACTATCCGGAGAAGCGTCAGAGCCCGGAAAAGAGGACGAAGAACTGTTATTCTAGTCCGGAAAACATCGAAATCGAGCCAAAGGTTCTGTCGGTACTGGAGGAGAACGACAAGCATGCGTTTGACGCGAGCACGGTGAGTGGCATAAAGCATGACATTGGCCAAAACAACGTGGGAAACGTTCCGGCTCATGCAGCACCAAGCGACCAAAGTCAAGTGCCGTCGTTCACGTCGGCGCCGCAGCCGATTGCTCCGTCCTCGCAGCCGTTTCAAAGATACTACTTGCCGAACCATCAGTCGGCGTGGAATATGTGCTCGCAGCCCGACGCGCAGCTTCAAAGTGGTGCGCCGAACAGGAAGCCAATACCGCCCAGCATGAGTCATCCGGAGATGCGCACGTCGTACAAGATACCGCCGTACGTGCCTGCTTCTCACAATGTACAACATCCGACGCCGTATGGAGGCAGCTTGGACCATGCGTTTGTGGGCACTCCGACGCCGTCCGCGTGTGGCTCACTGTCCAACTATGGAGCCAGCGCGCCTCCGCTTTCGGACACATCG
Organism: Gracilaria domingensis; assembly: GCA_022539475.1. Classification (NCBI taxonomy): domain Eukaryota; phylum Rhodophyta; class Florideophyceae; order Gracilariales; family Gracilariaceae; genus Gracilaria; species Gracilaria domingensis. The sequence goes on along the minus strand of VCMS01000214.1, from coordinate 44,385 downwards.
CAAAGCGCGCTGGGCGGCACAGCGACGCACCAGAAAATGAGCGCGGGAATGGGGTCGACGTCGGGGTGGCAACAGGCGCCGCCGATGTATTCCGCGCGTCTGTACCCTCACTCGGCGCCAAGCGACGCGAACGCCATCAAGCGCAACGTCTCGCCGCACGTAAGCGCGCTGCTGTACGCGCTGGGCAGAGCGGACGGCATCGCGGTGGCGGACGAAATGTGGCGGCACGGCGACCGGCGGTATGTGGCGGAGGCGCTGTCGCTGTGCCACTCGGGCGGCGGCGAGAAGCTCATGTCGTGCGCGGCCAAGTTCCTGGGCATGAACAACGACCTGCCGGCCGAGCGCAAGGACGCGCACATTGCGGTGCAGCTGTGCACGGCGATTGGGAACTTTGCGCGCAACGAGGCGCAGGCGATCAGCCGGGCGTCTGTGATGTACCCGCTGCGCACGGTGCTGCTGACGATGGTGAACTTTTGCCACATGTCCGAGGGCAAGGTGCAGGTGTTTGCGGCGTGCTGCTACGCGCTGAGCAGCCTGCTCAAGATCTGCAACGTGATCGCGGACGCGCGCATGCGCTCCATCATGGCGGAGTGGATCGAGTACGCGATCTGGTACAACATGACGAGCGAGGGCGGCGGCGGCGGCGGCGGCGGCGGCGGCGGCGGGCCGCTGTCCGAGGCGCTGGCGTACAACGCGGCGTGCGCGGCGCGCAACCTGATGTGGATGAACGAGGACAACGTGCAGGCGTTTGTGACGTGCAGCGCGCACGCGGACGGCGGGCGCGGGCCGCCCGTGGCGCAGCTGATCGAGTCGCTGCGCGCGTTTGCGGCGCGCGGGCGGCGGCTGGTGGTGCAGTCGTGCGTGTCGGCGCTGGCGATGATCATGCTGTACCGGCGCGCGCGCGCGCAGTTTGTGCAGCGCTACGGCTTCAAGGTGCTGTTCGAGGCGCTGCAGCCGGCGGCGTGGCAGGCGTCGACGGCGTCGCTGGTGTTCTGGATGGTGACGAGCGCGTTCTGCGAGCCGTGCGGCGGCGCCAAGGAGCGCGAGGCGCTGTGGAACGCGTTCGTGATCGACCAGGGCAGCCGCGAGCTGGTGCGCGCGCTGGCGCAGGTGCGGCGCGGCGCGTGCTCGGAGCAGGAGCGCGTGGAGCTGCTGGAGCACGGGCTGCACGCGGTGCTGGCGGTGGCGCGCTTCAACGGCGCGGTGCGCGGCAGCCTGCTGCACTGCGGCTGCATGCAGCACGTGCACTGGGCGCTGACGGAGCTGTGCGGCGGGGGGGGGGGGGAGGGGGAGGTGGCGGCGGGCGGCGCGGCGGGCGCGGGCGCGGGCGCGGGCGCGGGCGCGGGCGGCGCGGCGGAGGCGGCGCTGGTGGCGCAGCGCGCGCGGCTGGGCACGGTGCTGTGCGACGTGGTGCGCGAGCTGGGCGCGGACGCGCGCGGCTACGGCTACCTGCGCGAGCACAACGTGCGGCGCGCGCTGGAGGACGCGCTGCGGCGCTACGCGCGCGACGGCGCGTTCGGCCGCTCGTGCCGCGAGGCCATCGCCATGCTGTCGTACTGACGAAGGCGCGCGGCGCGTCGCGGCCGCTGCGCTGCCGAGAGGCATCGCCATGCTGCGCGACGAGAGGCGCGCGCGCGCGCGGTACGCGGCGTGCGCCAACACGCACATGATGCGCGCTAGCCAAAAACCCTCGGCCGAGATGCAATCTGCGCCGCCGCCCGCCTGACGGCGCCACCGATGACGCGCCGCGCGCGCCCCGCGCGCTCGTTCCACTGCGCCGCCGCCGCCGCCGCCGCCGCCGCCGTCGTCCTCCCGCACCGCCGCGTCATCCCTCCACTCACTCGCGCGCCCGCGCACTTGGCGCGCCACCCGTCACGCGCACCGCCCGCCGCGCCGCCGCGCCGCGCGCCCGCCGCCCGCCATGCCGCGCCGCATCTCGCCCGCCTTCACGCCGCCCAGCCGCGCGCTGCCGCTGCGCGCCGCCGCCGCCGCCGCCGCGCGCGCGCGCCGCGCGCCGCCGCGCGCCATGGCCGCGCTCGTCGCGCAGTGGCTCGCGCACATGGCCGCCGACCCGCGCCTCGCGCGCCGCGCGCCGCCGCCGCCGCCGCCGCCGCGCCGCCGCCGCCGCCCGCTGCTGTGGCGCGTCGCCGCCTGCGCCGCCGCGCTGCTGCGCCTGCCCGCGCGCCGCGCGCTCGCGCGCTCGCCCGGCGCGCAGACGCGCGCCACGGCGCCGCCGCCGCCGCCGCCGGCTGCCGCCGCCGCCGCCGCTTGCAGCGCGCCGCGCGCGCCAAACGTGTCGCCGCTCTACCAGTCGCTGTACTTCTCGCAGCGCCTCGCCGCGGGCGCGCACGCGCCGGCGGCGGCGGCGACGCGCTCGGCGCCGCCGCCGCCGCCGCTGCGGCACGCCGCCGCCGCCGCCGCGCGCGCGCAGCAGCGCGCCGGCGGCGTGATGCCGTTCTTCCTGCAGGAGCGCGCGCTGGAGGGGCGCGCGCTGCTGCAGCGGCTCAGGGAGCTGCGCTCGGCGCCGCCGCCGCCGCCGCCGCCGCCGCGCTCGCGGCGCGCGCCGCTGGCGTGGGTGCCGGCGGCGCTGTCGCTCGCGCTCATCGCGCTCAACCCGCTCAAGTGACGACGCGCCACTGCAATAAAAGCGCGCGCGCCGCGCGTTTTGGCGCCAACGCCGAAACGGCCGTGCAGCTCATTTCGCACATCGCTCCCGTCGCCGCCGCCTTCGCGCCTCCTCCGCCTCCCCCGCCGCCTCCGCCACGCGCGCCCGCCGTCCGCCTTCCCTTCCCCCTCCGCCCTCCCGCCGCCGCCCGCCGCCGCCCGCCATGACCGCGTCCGCGTCCGCGCCCGCGCTGCCGCCGCTCTCGCTCTCGCTCTCGCTCTCGCTCCCGCCGCCGCCGCCGCCGCCGCCCAGCGCGCGCGCGTCCGCGCGCCCGGCCATCGCGGGCCGCCTCAACGCGCGCCCGACCTTCTCGCTCACCACCTTCGTCTCCGGCCTGCCCTCCGACCCCGAGTCCGAGTCCGACGCGTCCGCCTCCCCGCCGCCTCCCGCCGCCGCCGCGCCGCACCGCTTTGAGTCGCGCCGCCGCCGCTCGCAGCGCCGCGCCGCGCGCGCGCGCGTCGCGCGCCCAAAGGACGCCATGCCGGGCTTTCGCCGCCGCCGCCACGCGCGCGCGCCGCGCCGCGCCGCGCCCTTCCGCGCCGCGCACCAGTCGCGCGCCGCGCCGGGCGGCCGCATGCACTTTGACCGCGGCGTCAGCGCCGCCGCGTACTACGGCGCCGCTGACTGCGCCGCCGCCGACGCCGCCGACGCGCCCGACGCGCCCGACGCGCCCGACGCGCCCGACGCGCCGCCGCCGCCGCCGCCGCCGCTGTGCGACGTGCACGCCGAGCCCACCGTGCTGCTCACGTGCCGCAAGGCGGGGCGCAACCGCGGCAGGGCGTTCTTCAAGTGCGCGCGCAGCAGCTACGCGCAGCAGTGCCACTTCTTCCGCTGGGCGGACGACTGCGCCGCGCCCGTCAGCGACGCGGAGGCAGAGCCGCCGCGAGCGCGCGAGAGCGTGCGCGCCGACGCCGTGGAGCCGCTGCGCGATGAACACGACGCCGACGCGCTGCGCGGCGCGCTGCAGCGCCTGTTTGGCCACCAGCAGTTCCGCGCCGCGCAGCAGCGCTCGCTGCGCCGCCTGCTTTCCGCGCGCTGCACCATCGCGCTGCTGCCCACCGGCGGCGGCAAGAGCCTCATCTACCAGATGTACGCGGCGCTGCGCCCGGGCATGGTGCTCGTCATCACGCCGCTGCTGTCGCTCATGCACGACCAGCTGCAGTCGCTGCCGCGCTCTCTCCCCGGCGCGTGCCTTCGCAGCGGCCAGCCGCCGGAGGAGCGCGCGCGCGCGGAGGCGCGCATCTGCGCGGGCGAGGTGAAGCTGCTGTTCATCTCGCCCGAGCGCCTGTTCTCCGCGCGCTTCCGCCGCCTCATGGGCGGCGAGCGCGCGCCGTGCGTGTCGCTCGTGGTGGTGGACGAGGCGCATTGCATCTCGCACTGGAGCCACAACTTTCGCGTCGCGTACCTGCGCATTCCGCACGCGCTTTTCGGCGGCAGCGCCACTGCGCCCGTTTTCCGCGAAAGGCCGCTTGTTCTGGCGCTTACCGCCACGGCCACAACCCAGACTCTCAACGATGTGTGTGCCAGCTTGGAGATGGACGTCGAGCAGGATGTGGTCCGCGTCGACAGCGGAAGAAGAAACCTCGTTCTGTCTCTTTCCCGCGTGCGCGGCAATTTTGACGACAAGGCGTACCAGCTCGTGAGGCGCTTCAAGACGCAGCCGTTTGCCTCCATTCTCGGAATAGACGGCGAGAATTGCGAGAGCAAGCACGATGGCGATGAGCGTGCACAACGTGAAAGTGATGGCGAACCGCCGCGAAAGAGACGCCGCAAGACAACACCAAACGACCAGGACGACTTGAGCATTGGATGGGGCTCCAATCTCAACGTGACCAAACGGGTGGCCGCCCGGAACATGGCGCCACGACGGAAACATACTGGCAGCTTGATTGTGTACGTGACCAAGCAAAAGGATTGCCAAGCCGTCAAAAACTATCTCAAGGTGTCCACACTGTCGCTCCAGGGCAAGGTGGAAATGTACCATGGTGGCATGGCTCAGAAAGAGCGAGCAAGAGTGCAGGCGCAGTTTGAGAAGGGCTCCATCGCCATCCTGGTGGCAACCGTTGCGTTTGGAATGGGGCTCAACTTTTGCAACGTGCGCGGCGTGATTCACTTTGACTTGCCGCCGTCATTAGAAGCGTATTGGCAAGAGGTCGGTCGGGCCGGGCGGACGGGAGAAGAAGCGTATTGCACAGTGCTGTTCAGCTCATTTGACCTGAACAGAACACTATCGCGCAGTCATTCGGATGGAATCGACAAGAGTCAGATTCGGCAGCTGCTAAGGACGTTATTGTCAAGCGCGTTTGAATGCAAGTCCATTTCTCAGCGCACGCGTGCTTTCTTGCGCGAGCAAGCCAAGGCTGAACGGACGACGCATCTTTCAGACGCTGATGAGCACGATTTGAAGAATGACGACGACGACGACAACGACAAGCGTGGGCGTCGCATCATGCGAATGACCGAGTACGATATAAACCGAAAGCTGGACATGAGGGTGGAGACGGCGGAGACGATTTGCGCGATTCTGGAACGCGAGCTGGGAGAAATGCATCTGCTCCGAGCAGCGAACACCAAGCTGAAGGTTCGGTTCTACTCGCAGACGCCCGAGGCGCTGATGCAGAGTGGCTCGAGGGGCATGCGGGCCATGGAGCGCGTGCTGGTGGAGGCCATCGTGAAGCACGGCTCGCACAGCAACGGGCAGTACTGCCTCGAGCTGTGCGACGCGGCTCTTCAGGAGGGGCAGGTGATTGGGAGCTTGCGCCGGCTGCAAGAGGCAAGGCACATCACGTTTGAGTTGTGCGAGAAGGGGCTGGAGGTGGAGTGCAGCGGCGACTGTTTGAAGCAGTTGGGGCGCGATTTGGACAGGTGGGTGCAGCTGCTGCACCGCAAGTTTGAGCGCATCGAGCACGCGCGCGTGCAAAAGGCACGCGCGGTGGCGCGCACGTTTGCGCAGGCGGACCAGCTGCTGTCCGACGAGGAGCAGTCGGAGTTTGTGCACCGGCACATCGAGGCGTACTTTGGCGGCGAGGCGCCGCACGGCGACGGCGGCGGCGGCGGCGCCGACGAGCTGACGCGCGAGCCGGACGCGGCGCGGCTGCGGCAGCTGCGGAGCGCGGCGCTGGAGGTGATGGGCGAGGCGGCGTGCGGCGCGCGCATGGCGCGCACGGGGCGCCAAATCGCGCGCGTGCTGCACGGCATGGACAGCGCGGCGTTCCGCGCAAAGGACTGGTTCGCGCAGCGCCACTGGGGCCGCTTCGTGGACGTGCCGTTCGCGCACGCGCGGCGCGTCGCCGGCGCGGCGGCGCGCGAGCGGCTCGGCGCTGGCGCGCGGCCGCCGGCGCACAAGGCGCAGTAGAGAGAGAGAGAGACTGTTTGTTTACGTAGCGGCGGCGGGGGTGGTAAACAGCTATTGCGCGGCGGCGGCGGCGGCGCGGGCTCTACAGCTTGGGCTGCTTCTTGAGCGGGTCCAGCGTCCACGGGTTGGTGGGCTGCCCCACGCCCGGGTAGTCGTCGTCCGCCTTGGAGAAGATGCTGACGGCGGCGGCCATGGCCTGCTCCACGAGGTTGCGGTCGCCGCCCAGGTTCTCCTTGGCCAGCACGGCCATGATGTGCTCGATCTGCGTCACCTCCAGCGCCAGCACGGCGCGGCGGCGCTCCAGGCGCGTGAGCACGTCCTGCACGGCGTCGACGGAGCAGCCGTCCTCGATGCAGTTCTGCGCGAACGCCAGGTCCTCCTTGAGCCCGTCCTCGCCCAGCCCCATGCGCAGCGCGGCGGCGCGCGGCGGGCGGCGGCTGCTGAGCGCGCGGCGCGGCGATGCGCGCAACAGCGGCGCGGCGAAGGTCGACACGAAAGCCATTTGGGCGCGGGGAGGGCGGCGGCGGGTGCGGGTGCGGCGGGTGCGGCGGGTGCGGCGGGTGCGGCGGGTGCGGGCGGGTGCGGGCGGGTGCGGGCGGTGGCGGCGCGGACGGCGGGTGGCGGCGATTCGCGATGAGCTGCACGCCAAGTGCACGCCGCGGCGGCGCGAGCTGCACGCGGCAGATCTTGGCGCCGCGCGTCGTGGCGCACGTGGCGAATCTGCCGCCGCCGTTCACCTCCGCCGCCGTTCACCTCCGCGCGCGGCTCCTCCCGCCGCGCCGCCCGCGCCGCCCGCGCCGCCCGCGCCGCCCGCGCCGCCCGCGCCGCCCCTCCGCCATCCGCCATCCCCCCCCGCCGCCATGAGCGCCGCCCCCGCCGCCGCCTTCGCGGCCTCCGTGCCGCTGCGCCGCCTGCGCCTCCTGCGCCGCGCCTGCGCGCCGCTGCGCCGCGCGCGCGCGCCGCTGCGCCGCGCGCGCCGCCAGCCGAGCGGCGCGCCGCCGCCGTCGGCGGCGCTCGCGCCGCCGCCTTCCACGCCGCGCGCCCCGCCGCCCGCGCTGTCCATCTTCCGCTGCCCGCGCTGCAAGGCGCCGCTGCCGAGCGACCGCTCCGGGCAGAGCGCGTCGCTGCCGCGCGCGTGCCCCCGCTGCGGCAACCCCTTCCCGCGCACCGCCAGCTTCGTCGAGCTCACCGCGCGCGCGCCCGCGCGCGCGCGCCCCGCCGCCGCGCTGCTGCCGCCGCCGCTGCGCGCGCTGCGCGCGCTGCGCGCGCTGGCGGCGGCGCCGCGCGAGCAGGCGCTGTTCCAGCTGCCGCTGGTGTCGTACGCGTACGAGCGCGGCTGGCGCGCGTCGTTTGCGCGCGCGGGCTTCCCGGGCGTTGAGCGCGAGCTCGACCTGCTGCTGGACTTTGCGCCCGCGGGCGAGCGCGCGCTCGACCTGTCGTGCGGCACGGCGCTCATGACGCGCCGCCTGGCCGCCGCCAACGCGTACCGCCGCGTGCTGGCCGCCGACTTGTCGCGCGCCATGCTGCGCGAGGCCGCCGCGCGCCGCCGCGCCGACGCCATGGCGCCGCAGTTCGAGCTGCTGCGCGCCGACGTGGCCGCGCTGCCGTTCCAGCACGCCGTGTTTGACACCGTGCACGCGGGCGCCGCGCTGCACTGCTGGCCGTGCGTGCAGGACGCGCTGAGGGAGGTGCATCGCGTGTTGAAGCCGGGCGGCAAGTTCTTCGCCACCACGTTTGCCAACGGCTTGGATGGCGCGCCGACCGCCGCCAGCGACGCCGCCGCCGCCGCGTCGCTGCTTGCGCGCGCGCGCGCGGCCGTTGAGACGCGACGCGTGCAGGCGATGGGCACCGCGCTGTATCGCTTCTTTGACAGCAAGGAGCTGCTGTTCTTGGCGCAGGCGGCCGGCTTTGAAAACGTGCACGTCACGCTGGAGAACATGTTCCTGCTGTTGCGCTGCAGCAAGCCGTTGAAATGAGCCGCCGTGTGCTCTTCGCTTTTTTGGCACGAGCTCTCTGCTTGTAGCTCTAGCTCTAGCGCCGCCAAGTGTGTTGATTATATGATGGATAGCTGTACGAAAAAGGCGTTTGTATGTGATGCAGCACTTGTCGTGTGCGAGCATGTGTTTCTCCGCCAATGTGGCGCTCGTGTGGTGCTTCAACACACAAGCCTCCAGCGCTTTGCACATCCAGCAAATCATTTCATGTCTTGCGACATTTGCGCGTAGCAAACAGCCCGAGCTAAAGCGCTGCAAGAGCGAACGAGAAAACCGTCTTGTTACACAAATGGTAACAATGCGCTGCTTTCCGGCACAAGATCACACAGGCACCTTCGTAGAACCATGATGCGAAGGTAAGTGAAAGACAGCTAACAGTGCCGCCGATAAATACGCGCATGCGCCTCATACCGTGGGTATCTATACCATCGCTACAGTAGATATGTAACGGGGCGTACATCGTCCCTGTGTGCCGGTGTTCACAATCGACACCTACAACCCACAACGTAAAAGTACGTCGTCCATCACGTTCAGGGTTGATCTGTTCATCATCGTTATCACGATCCTCACCATCATGGTTCTCGAAAAAAAGGCAGAAAGCACCGAAAGATTGCGCTTCGTCACGTGGGAAGTGATCATCCATGACATCTGGATAGTTATCTCAGTCCGACAGAAAAAGCAGAACGATCAACTGCCGTGAAATGCAATTTGTGGATCGTCAGGTATACATATGACCGACGCGGTTGTTCGCTCTATCAAGCAAGGCCGTTAAGGCTACAACTTGTAAGCCTCGCACATGTTCCGGAATCATAGCGCGGCAACTAATGTCAGACGTTTAGGGAGTTAACATCCATCTGGGTGGCATGGATCCTTCGGAACGCTTACTACCAAAACACCCAAGTTACTCATTTTTCACGCTCCTCCAGCGAAGAGTATATCGTCAGCGTTGCGGAGCTCTCTCAAGAAGCGGCCAGATTGGACACAATATAATTTCGGTGATCTGCACCCCGTTCTTCATCGCTTTCAGACCAAGCGTTCCTAAAACAATCCAGCGAATATAGCGGAACAGGGTAGTTCACACAAAGCTTGTGCAGCATTATCCCGCATGTAATCGACCCCGTCACGCCGTCATTCCATTCCCAGACACACCCAGCTGTTCCGCCCTTCAATTACCAGAAGGAATCTTCAAACGATCACGCGCATGCGCTATCATGATTCAAAACTTTTGGGCGAAATGTAACTGGACAGCGAGAAGGAGGCAATTTGTTTGGTAATGGAGGATTCCAAATGTGGAGACGAATTGGAACGACTGTCTACAACAATATGCTCCGCTGCTTTCATTTGGTCATGTTTGGTTACGCATTTGTACCCAGTGTCGGCAACTAGTAACGTTTTAGGGGAATGCGAGGATTCGGGCTATGCCGGCAACATCTCTGATCGTCGCCGGTTGTTCTGCAAATTCAGTTAGGTTCTGATGTGCTCACACCACTCATGACCCTTCGGTATTCTTCTAAACAGTTCCATAGCTTTGTTCGCACCTTTTGCAACTCAGCGTGATCACCAAATTCTATCTGACCCTTGTTCTGCATCACGATCAACTCCAGCTCGCCAACAAGTTCAGGTGATAGTAAGTCTATTTGCAGCTGCACCTCCTCGTGGTCGACAACCTGAAACCCCGTACACCGTCGAGAGATATGAAGCAAAATGTCTCGAATGGCCTTGGGAGATAGCTTCTCAATATCCGCCTTGAGGCGCAAGCGCTGCTCTTTTGTCGCTGAGCTTGAGGCTGAGAACCGTGCTGCCGCTGTGCGGCATATCTCTTGGAATTGACTGTCCTCCAGACGCAGTCGGCGTTGCTTCAGAGTATCTATTTGATGTTGCAGGTGTTGAATGCTGGAAGAAAATTGACCATTAGACTTGGCGTACAGCAGTGCTGCTGGTCGGGACGCATTCAACATCCCTTCCCTCGATTGTACATTTCTGGGTGAATGATTACTTGAGCCACGACAGGCATTCCCATCGCCATAAGTGTTGGACGCAAAGGCACGACCAGAATCAATGTCGCTCTTGTCTGCTGTGTTTGGTAAGCTGCAGTGCAGTTGTGAATCGGATGTGTGCGTCTTCGCTACCGCTGTGAGCCGAGGCATGTTATCACCGACCTGATGGGCCGGAAGCGCGGGAGAGAGTGCGCGATTGGTCACGTCATGCTTATTTTGCGCCCGCTTGCCGTTCAAGCGGTCACTGTTATTGTTCGATCTCGAAGGCTCAGCGTTTTCTCGCTCTTCATGATCCTCAGGCTTTTCTTGAAATGACGAACGAGCTCTCTTTCGCTTGGCTGCATTGCTTCCTGACTGTGCTCTCTTGAGTTGGTTTGAAGGCAATTCATCCCGAGAGCGGTTCGGCGCGGAAGCAGACTCTGCCGCTCTCTCACTGCGCCAGCGTGCCAGCAGTCGTTTGCGGATTCCGAGCTTCTCATTTCCAGTAGACCGAAAGCCGTTCGTCACCGGAGGTTTGCTTGAGAAAGAAGAGGCTGAGGTTGGTAGAGGGTAGGTCAGCGGATGACGCGGTGGCGGAAACGGGTAAAAACGTATTTCGATGTTGTCAAACTCGTCGGGTGTGTCAGGAGTCGGCGTTACTTGTTCTTGAGCTCTTTGAGAGAGCCGCGCAGAGAGCGGACGCGTCGGTTGTAACGGTGGCTGTGGCTGCGAGGCGGCGGCAAGCAAGGTCGGACCAAAGGCCATAGAGGTGCTCTGGTCTCTCAGCTGAACATTGTGAGGTTGGGCAAGCGAGGGGGCAACTGCGGGCGACACAAAGGTTGACGAAAGTTGTGGCGGAGCTCGCTCTGCAGGCAGCGAAGGTTCTGGAAGTTGTAGCGGGGGGGGAATGGGGTGGGGCGGTTTCGGGTGGGATGAGGATGGCGAGGTGCGGGAGGGAGAAGGTGCATCGCGAACTGCAGGCGACGTCGGAGCAGAGGCGTGAGGTAACGACTTCATGCAAGACGTTGGCGACGGCTGGTGGTAGTGGATATAGTGCAGAACGGTGGGAGACGCGGAGGCGCCGCTGACGCCCATTGGCGGGGGAAGACGAACGGGCAAGAGCGAAAGCAGCGCCAGCACGCCCGGCGGCTCGAAGAAGAGATCGAATCGACGGCGAAGGACCGCAGCATCTGCTCTCCCGCCGTGTGTCGCGACGCCGAGCCGCGTGGAAGGGCGCGGCGTGTTTATGTTGTAGCCGCGGCGGAGCGCGTTCTGGCGCCAAAATGAGTTGAAATGACGCCAGCGCACGGCACACGAGCCGCGGCGCGCCGCCGGCAGCGCCTCGGCACGTATGCAAATAATATTCTGCGCGATACACAAATATGTACACAAATAAAAGTACACATTAAGGTTTAACCTCGCCGAGGTCCTCGGGGTCGCCACCGCTTCCGTGGCGGGCAGCGCTGTTTCCTTCTCGCCAGAGAGACTGACCGCACTGGAGCCATTGTCTTTCTGAGCCAGAGCATGTTCCCCTTGTAGGAAGCCACGACGAGTCCCTGCTCTCGTTTCCCTTCGACTAAGATTAAGATACCTTCTTGCCAATGTTTTTGCTTGTGGAATCACAATGTCTAAACTTGCCAGCTTTCAACGTCACGGATTAACTACGCATTCTCACAATGCCACCAAGCTGGGTTCCGAGTTCCGAGTGGAAAACAAGATTAAAACGAGATTCTTGCACCCAACTCATACGGGGTGTTGTGCAAGAAGGTTCCACTAAGCAATTCGCAAGGGAAACTATATACCAAAAGCAGAAGAAGGCCAACCAGCCGGCCGGCCGTTGCCAGCACCCCAAACTTTGCTGTTAAACAAGCATTGGGGATTGCAATATATTCGTTTATCAATTCTAGGGCACTCAGTTGACTTATTCTAATTCTGATTGACATGCCTTTTAGCGCCGAGTATATATTCCTAATCTCCATAAGGCCAAGGCAGTCATCTGCGCCAGATTTTGGTACTTGCTTCTACTATCAGCAAGCATTGCCGTTTCGGCAGTGAAGCATGACGACCTGTTATAAAAGTCGACCAAAATGGTTCCGAGTTCCCCACGTTCTTTCTCACTCCGTCAAAAACGTCGATTTCTGAAATCCACACTACTCGAGACTTTGACAACATGAGACGCACACAAAATCTGGATGTCGCAGCGACTGAAGACTCCTCAGAATGTCCAGATGCTCGAGTAGATGTTGAGCTAAGTTCTTACTTCAAAATGTTCAAAAAGTGTAAAGACTGTATTAATGACCCAGCCCGAAACATTCGTGTCGAAGATGTAATTATAGCATCAAACTATGCAAGTGGATCCAATCTCATTCAGCATATGACATACCAGCTCCTCGTCGCTACCAATCGTGTACCCTCTGACCTGGATGAAAGTAGCTATTCCGACACCACCGCCGTAGTACCAATTACCGAACTTTGCCACGCTCTGAATCTCCATAAACCACACCATAGAAGATATCCACAAGTGTGCAAAACCCATCTAGATATTCAACCCTTTCTGAAGCAAAGTGGGCACAAAGGAAGAAAGATTCTGTACTGTATTCGTAACCCATTAGATGTATGTCGCATCTTGGATTTTACTGGCGAGTGGTTTTCAGGAATGACTCTAAAAGACCAGGCTGTCGTAAAGCAATATATCCCAGATATTTCATGGAATACTTTTAGCATATGATCGTCTTCCAGATCGATCGCATCCAGAAGCTTGCTAACTGCTCAGCAAGTGGTCCAAGCTTGTGAAGAGATGGACAGAATATGATAAAGGGAGGACATTGTGCTTAATCTATGAGGATGTTATCAAAGATATTCCGAACACCAATCAAACCATCTCCCTGTTTCTATCTGTGCCAGTTACTGAGCAGCAGATTCATCACGTAGCATCGAGATGTGACCGTTCTTGGATGGCTAGTAATCGCGTACACAGGCAAGAACCTCCAGCAAGGCTTTCGGATTGAACGAGTCCAAATCTTGTCGAACCCGACGTTTGGACGCTTTTAGCTTCATAGATGTTGAGTAGCCTGTACTCTAACAGGATGCTTGCGGGAGAATGTTTCATGATGCCGTTGGTTTTCAAAAATACAATGAACTGGTTGATGACCTTAGGTCCCAAATTGAGTTGTTTATCAGCCTGAAGATATGAACAAGCTTTGAATTTTGACGTTTAGGAAGATTGCGTTACCCTTTTTCAAATACATGGAAGACATCTTTTCCATATAAGTTGTTTTCTCGTATTCGTATATAGAAGAGCTTTTCCTGTTGGAACAGGTGCTCCTCCATATACAAGTCCCATAGAAATGCGGACTTCATTTTTGTGTGTGTACACAGCAATGACGGTTGTGACGACAAACCCAACTCAAAGAAGTAATGCCAGCGAGTATCAGCCAGTAATATCAATGTACAATAGTGTGACAGCAAAAGAAATACGCAACTTTAATGAATCAGAGAAACAACAAAGGCGGTTATGAATCTATAAGGCGAGCCTCAAGAACCCGAATAAACCAGTGGAAAGTGCCAAAAATGCATACTGTCCCCGTATAATTTATTCTTGTTGGATGATGCCTGTTCAGAAGCTGCTCTACGCAGCGGTAAGCGTTTTGCCACCCAGCCAGATATGTGCGCGTAAGCTAAAAAACGCTACGGCCAAAGATCTCGACCACAATAGACTAGCTATGCAAGTCACAAACTATGCCTAATAATCTGCCACAAGCTCCAAAACCTATGCTTCTTAAGTTTTGACGGCGTTAAGAAGCCTAATAGCAGTCAGCATAGCGAAAGCAAAACGAATGGCAGTCGACGGAGCAAAAACAGGCAAAACGGCATCAAACCATAGACAAAAAGCAATATTAGACGAACAAACGCAACTTGAAGAACCTAGGGCACTTAATTGCATATCGGTTGTAAAACTCTCAAAACGTCGCTGCACTATCGCTGTGATCGGCCGGAAAAAGAATGAGGAGCGAAGAAAACGACGATGACTGATCTCTCTAGTCCTTCCCCGTCTTCCTCCCGAACTGGCCTCTGATAGGCCAGCCCTTTTATACTGTATTGGCCGAGAGCTCGTGCCTCAGCTCCGATGAGCTCGCGCGCCTGAGCTGCGACGGCCAGACGGAAATTGCTCAAAGTGATTGCGCCTGGGATGGCAGCTGTCAGCCCTGACGAGATGCTGCCACACCGCCTTTAGTGTTGGGGATGTGGTTCACGTTTTTGAGTATAAAGATCGCCAGTAAGAGACTTAGCATAACTAGTGACATTAACTATAACTCGTTTGGCGGATAAAAGCAGTTTGCACTCAAATTGTGTTTCACGGTTGCTCAATGCACCGTGGCGAGAAGCAGCGGGGTTTCGCGTAGATTTCAGTGCAGCCGGCGGCCAGCGGCGTATATAGCCGTTTATTGGTTTTGGCAGAGGAATGCGCAGAATGATCGTCACTGCTGCGGAGCGTTGAAACCGCCGCTCTATTGAGTAGCCAGCGCTTGTTAGCGCGTACGCATAGCAGCAACGATATGTTTGAAGATTAGCCGAGCGCGCGTTTTGGATACGATCTGGATCTGGAGTCTAAAGTAAGAAGAAGAAAATACTACGTGGGAAAAAAGTAGCTGGGTTTGCCTTTGATATGGTAATGATGATGATGATGCAACAGAGATGCCGGCGGGTGAATCGTCGCTCAAGTGCTGTAGACTATGAGCGCAGCAGTGATGCTGTCAGTGTGGTGAGTCGCGCGAAGGAGGGGGGCGGTCCATCGCACGTGATCATGCCACTCGGTGTGCGCAATCTTCCTTTATACAAGGGAACCAAGCGACCAAACCGAGAACGTCCAAAGCAACCGAGCAGGGGGTCTAAGTCGGAGAGGGGCCGCAAGCGTAAAAGATGGGTCTGAAGGGTTTTGCAGCGCATGTGTCAGGGTTGGACTCGACAGTTTTGGCGTATAAATGAAATTGTGAATAAGCGACGGAGGGATTTGAGTGGCCGCCAGCTCTTTGTATAGAGCAAACCTTCCTCAGGGATACCGTTTCGGTAGTGGCAATGACAACCTATGGAGACGCCCATCGATGGGGAACTTAAAGTTATGAGTAACACGATGACGTGGATCCAGATCCGAAATGTGTACATGTGTACCACTACTTGGTTGTTTGGATGGAGTAAATCTTTTCATAATTTGTAGAAATACTACGTCGGTTTCGGTCCGACCCTGTCAGAACTGCCCAAGACGGGAGGTGCACATGAGGTGCTTAGATTAATCTATTATTTAGATATTTTTGATAACCCTCTACAGTGCCGCTAATTCTACTACTTAGGCGGTGTCTAAACAGACGTTTACGTCCACGTGAACGGCCATTCATTGGCAGGAAATAGGTGGCCCATAAACGCTCGTTAACGCCCCGAAGCTTTTGTTCAAAACCCCAAAACCTGTAAAGAGGCCCCATTGACAAACCAGAACAACGCACTTGTTGCTATTACTTCCAATCATTCGAATTCAAATTCATTGACTCCCTACCGGACTAAAGTGCCAGATACAACACGTCTTGTGCATTGTAGGGCAAGTTGCACATACATCTCCGAGTGCCTAGGGTGCAGCACCACCTTTCATTATAGACTTTTTATACTCTCCTTTTTCAGAGAGTTGCGTTCCCCAAACTGCGCTGCTCCTAACGCAGTCTTTTCTTCTCCGTTTCAACGATATGTCCCACAAGCAATTCTCAAGTCAAAAAATTCCTCCAAAAGCAGAACACCGTTCGTTGTTCTCTTCTTCACCTATCGGGACCGCCGCGCCGGCCCAAACGCGAGCACTACATTCCCTACAGCATGAAATACGAAAGAGTCCCCGTAAGCACAACTCACTTCACCCACATAACGACCGTATTGCACGATCAGAACCACGTCGCAGTCCACGCAAACATTCGAGCTCTGCGTCCGCGCTCCCTCAAAGCGTACCTCTTCCAACTGCGCGAGGAAACATTGACAGTCGAAATGCAGTTGCACCCGAACAACCTAGTGCAAGTGCGGGCGATGCTCCTTCATCGTCGGAGGTAACTGTGTCTCCATTCAACGTCCCGCACTTTCGAGAACAACGCATGACATATCTGTATTCATTTCTACCTCGAAAAAAACAGTTGCCCAACTACGAGACGTTTGTAAGCCTTATCACTTGGTTGTTCATGGTAGAAAGCAAGCACAATTGCTTTCGCAGATCGTTCTTTTCTTTCATGTCAAGAGTTTGGAAGACGTTAGTATAAGAGACTGTATTTCTCTTAACTCAAGTTTGATGTCGTTCTTTGGGTGGGAAAAGAACTGTATTCAAAGCAGAAGCACTTTAACGGAGCTACCACAAGTCGGTGAATTTGTGAACATGCTTCACCAGAGGGATCGCGGCAAATTTGAGCGGCTCATTAGGGCAGAGCAGAGAATGCCGCAGGGGTCTGAGCAGTTTCCACTAACGCTGGAAGAAGAATCAGGGCACAAAGAACCTTATTTCAGCCTGAACGAATTTGCTAGGTTGATGATTATTCTTCGGGATGATGACCAAGCAAATTTGGCGTTGGACAAAGCTATTGGTGATATTTTGACTAAGGACGAGCTCAACGCCAGAGTCTCTCGTGAGTCGTTCTGGCTTATAATTGCGGATCGTTTTAATGACAATGCTGTAGATTCCAAGCATTGCTTTGCTGGTAAGCTGGACAACATGGATTCAAATAATCGTCCGCTGTGTTATAGAGGGGCAGCTGTTTTGCGAAGGCAGTTTGAAAACATTAGAGCTTTAGTGACGCGGGCCAGAGTGAATTGGTCTGTGTCAGGTCAAAATGACCCGTCGAACATTTCAAAGTTTCTGGAGAGATCTCCAGGTGGAGCTCTTACTGCCGATGCAAAGCGTGCTTATATCTTTTTTATTGTTTCAAGACTGGGAACCAAGAATGAATCTAACAATTTGCTAAATAAGGCCTCAAAGCTTATTGAGAAGGAAGGAGGAGGTGTTGAGGAAGGTGTTCTTGGTGGTGTACAGAGTCATGAGGCGTTTCGAAGTGTCCAAAAGACAGTGTCGAGTGGACGAAATAGCGGAAGCTTTAAGGAATTGGGTGAAACATCTAGAGAAGTTAGTAGGTCGAACAAGATATCAGAGGAACAAACGGCAATTCTGCGGAGGCATTTGGAACGTCAGCAAGGACCAAAGAAGTCCTCTGCAGAGCAGGACATGGACAACATTGTGAATCGTACTAGGATTGCTACAATGCTTGCTGAAAGCTCTGCATCGCTCAAGAGAGCTCGTGAGCTCAATGACGAGGATGTGATCGAGGTTTTGGAAGATAAACGTGTGCAACTGCTGAAGAAGTACAAATCTATGTTGCACTCAAGTGGAACGGGCCACAATGATGGTTCTTAGTGTATCCGCGATAATCCACTTTAGTTTAGTTCACATATGCGTTGCATCTACCGCCTTCCGCTTCAGCAGGTTTTCCAAACCCTTCTCCTTCTGCCTTCTCGTTCCGTGCATAGTCCGAGTCATCCCATTGTACGCATGGGGAAAGCAGGCCGCATTTTCCGCGCATTCCAAACCTCCCGCTGCGTTGCCGAGTTCCGCCGTCGTTGAGCTCTTCCGGGCCACCGTCGTGGAGCGACAGGTACAATCCAATGTGCACATCAGCGCCCGTCAGCGCTCTTATAAAGCTTGTTGGCCCTTCTTCTGTAAAGGAGAGTCTCCATATGCGCGCTGCCTGCCTTCACCAGGATCTGGTTGAGCCCGTCCGTGTCCACCTCCGCCACCACCGCTGTGCACGGGAGCTCGGGGTTGCGCGCCACGCGGCCCGCCAGATACAGAAGCTGCGGGCGCTGTATCGCGCAGCCCAGCCCCAGTAGGACGCGGCGCTTGTTGAGCAGCGCGACGCGGCGCCGCCGGTCCGGCGCGTGGGCGTCCCAAGCGGCGGCTACCAGTGCCCCGTCGTCGTAGCGGCGCTCGTCGCACGAGTGCAGGTCCAGCAGCAGCGCCGCGTCGCGCAGAAGCGTAACCTCGCGCGCGTGCGGCGTCCCGGTCACCTCGGCCGCGCGCGTTGGGTAGCCCGTTGCGGCGGGTCAGAAGGGCGTGTGCGAGGCCCTGCGCCGCCACCTGCAGTAGGTTTGTCGCTTCCACAGCCGCTTTCATAAATACATCTCGATCGAAAGCGTCGAGTTCCGCGTTCGTAGCACCGTCCGGTCCGGACACCGGGAAAAGTGTCCCATCTGCAGAATCCTCCGGGGGGTCTTCTAGAAACGTATTGCTCGACTTCGTCCTCCAATCCCGAAGTTCTGTACTTCCCACACTAGAAACAGAACGCACGTCTCTCTCAAGAGCCTGTAAAATATTACTCACTTGTGTTTCCACTCGTGGGTTCCCTTCATGAGCCTTCCGGAGCTTCCTCGCTAATTGACTCAACGTCACCGCTGCCTTCTTGCAGCTGTGACGCGAAACCGCGATTTCTTACCATATTAACGAAGATGGCTACGCTGTGCTCAGCAACCCCGGCAAGGGCTTCACAATGACCACAGGCCGCACCAAGGACAATCACAGTTCCTCTGTGTTTCATCATATTGCATTGATTTTGAGATACGCCATCCAAGAGGTTACGTAAGAGACTAAAGGCATCTTCAACAACCCGACCTACTTCCCTCTATGAGCTGTCAGACATGATACGTAAGGTAGCTTCGACAGCCCCACATCTTCCAGCATAAGTCTTGCTTGCCAAAGACTTAAACGTTATATTACATAAAGCCTTCAAAGCGTAACACACCCCGTCCGGAGAAGCAGTAGTAACATTCGTTCGTAACGCACACAATGGTCCTAATTATGCCACAACTGCCCATAATCTCACGAATCTTGCGATGGAATGCCAGATGTCTTACTGCCGCACAGCCATTCACACTGAAAGCCAGATGTCCATGTTGAGTGTCCATGACGGCGGTCATGGCCTGAATGCCGCCCTCTTGACCAAACAGCTCCTTGTTTCGGTCATCTTCAGCCACAACGCGGGTGAGTGACATACAGACTTCTGCCAGCTTCGCAGAGTGCAGGTTATGCTTCAACGATGACACAAGTACTTGGATGCCATCAGCTGTTCGCAAACGCTCCATACCATACGGGGAACGACTCGCAATGTTGGTCAGCGCAATCAACACATTGTTCTGCACCGTCTCTAAGCGGCCTGTATTTCTAAGGCCGACAGTAGTACCTCCACAGCGCCAGATGCGACGGATGTCTCTTGTTCTCCGGCATCTGACCTGTTTGTAAAGTTCCGAATAGCAAGACACCCCCATGCCTGGATTTGTTCCATGTTTAGAAGAGCTGAAAGCGACCCCACAACTACTTTGAGACCGCTGCATTTCATTACCGCTTCTTTGTTGGTGCGGTTGCGGTAATCAAGATTGGCCAATGTTAGGCATCCTTGAGTCTGAATACCAGTACGTAGAGAATGAGCTCTCATGATTTCCACTACCGCTTCAATGCCCCCATTGCCGCCTATGCATCTTTGACAGTTCTCAGAAACAGTCAAGCGCCTCAGAATAGTCAAAGCACGATCGCCGGCGGCGCGCTGGGCAGCTCGTCCAGAAAGTGCATGTCGTCGCGCAGCAGCGCGTGCTGCGCAACCGCGGTAGGATCGGCCATGACGGCGTCGGAGCAGGGCGGCGGCGGGGCGGCGTCGACGAGGCGCGGCTGCGACGGCTGCGACGGCGGGTCGTCAAAGTCCTCCCAGTTGGTGCCCGGCATCTCGCAGACGTCCGGCACGGGCGGCACCCCGATCTCGTCAACGTCCAGCGCCGCGGCGCGCGTGGCACCCGCGGCGTCGTCGTCGGCGATCGCGGCCATGCGGCGTGGCGAGGGGTGGCGCGGGTTGCGGGGCGGCAAGTGCGCTTGTTGGCGGCGACGTGGCGGGGCGGGGGGGGAACGCGGCTGCTCTGGGGGCGCGCGCGACGCAGAAAGCGTTTATTTTGCGCGCGCGGATTCGGGCGCGGGCGCGGACGCGGGGCGGCGGCGGCGGTGGAGGCGGAGGAGGCGACGGTGGCGGAGGCAGCAGCGCAGGCGAGCGGCGTCATGTCAGTGTGACGGCGCGGCGCGCGCAGGAAGTGGCGCCGCGGTGCGGCGCAGCGCGCCCTGAAAGCACGGGCGCCAAAGCGCGTGACAGCGGCACGTGCGCTTGTCGGCGGCGGCGCGGCGCTGCACGCCGACCCGTCCACGCCCTACTACTCGTCAAACACCTTCGAGCAGCCCGGCCTGTCGGAGCTGCTCATGAAGGGCATCTACCACATGAACGTCTCCAAGCCCTCCAAGATCCAGGCCACCAGCCTGCCCTGATTCCGCCCGCCAACGGCGAGTACAAGAACTTCATCGCGCAGGCGCACAACGGCTCGGGCAAACCGCCTCCTTCGTGCTGGGAATGCTGTCGCGCGTCGATACCGACGCCCTCACCACGCAGGCGCTGTGCCTCGTGCCCACCAGGGAGCTCGCGCGCCCGATTCGCGACGTCAACATCTCGCTGGGCAACTTCACGCGCGCCACCGCCGCGCTTGCAATCAAGGCCACCGAGGAGGAGCGCCGCCAAAACTGAGCCCCCGCCAGCTTGGGCATCATTCGCGAGCACATTCTGGTGGGCACGCCCGGAAAGTTCATGGAGTTTATCAAGAAGCGCAAGTTCACCACCTCGTCCGTTATGGTTCTCGTGCTGGACGAGGCCGACGAGATGGTCGATCTGCACGGCATGGGCGATCAGACCATCCGAATCAAGCGCAACCTGCCGAGGGACGTGCAGGTGCTGCTGTTTTCCGCCACGTACAAGGACGCCGTGCGGAGGCTAGCCACCGAACTCGCGCCCAACGCCAACCAGATTACGATTAAACGAGAGACCTTGTCGCTTGACAAGGTCAAACAGTACTACATTGACATGGGCAAAAAGGAGGAGCGCTTCTCCATTCTGTCCGACATTTACGCATTGCTTGCGTTGGGGCAGAGCATCATCTTTGTGCGCACCAGACATGAGACCCACTCGCTCACGCAAAGGCTGAGAAACGACGTACATACTGTGTCGGTGCTGTACGGTGGCGACATGACACCCGAGGAGAGAGACCGCGTCATTCACGAATTTCGCGCTGGAACCACGCGCGTACTCATCACCACCAACCTGCTCAGTCGTGGCGTCGATGTGCTGGCAGTCAATGCCGTCATCAACTACGATCTGCCCACCGACAGGTATGGCACGCAGGCAGACCCCGAGACGTACTTGCATCGAATCGGACGCACGGGACGCTTTGGGCGCAAAAAAGTTGCCATCAGCTTCCTGTTCGATGACCGCACAAAAGCCATTCTCAAGGAGCTGGAAACTTACTACTCCAAGACGATTGAAAGGGTTACAGATGTTGAACAACTTTCCGAAAGAATCCAAATCTGTGACACTGTCTTCTCTATTTAAACCAACATATGTAATACCCCCTCTCATCGACCCTGCACTCCCCACCCCACTCTTTTTTCTGGCACGCCTTCGTGTCACGCGCAAACTTACTCCCGGCCCTCTGTGAGCATCTATCGTCAAAGAGACGCTTCCCGTGAGGTTCTCCGTGCACTGAATTGGCTGACGTTGAATTGTTGTAGCAGCAAACTTTTGGTGATAAACAGATTTACAAGCGATAAAAGGTATATCGAAAAGTAGCACCCGGCTACTGATGCTGACGCAAATCTGTGCTTCCGTAGTCTATGAAGGTTTTTGCCAAGTTAGAAAAAAAAAGATACTGTGCATGCTTTCCTTGAAGCAAGTTGGAAAGACCTTGGACACAGACCATCGTGAATGTGGAATCATAAAAATTGACGTTCCAAGCTCCGACACAATGCAGGATTGACAAACGAAGCTCCAGGATATGTTCATTCCGAGAACCCAAGCTCGGACAAGTGATATCGTATATGACAAATCCAACCGTTTTACGCAAAGCAGGAATCGTCCACCGATGGAGTGTTGCAGTTGGTTGAGAACCGCAGCATATGTGTTAGCGGGTAAGTTAGCATTCCCGGCCAGAAGAGCGGTACATGTCGTAGAGCAGGAGCGTATGCTTGGCCTTTCTGGACTTCATCACATCAAGGCATATTCGTTCAGTGGGAGGTTTGTCGCTTCCACAGCCGCTTTCAGAAATGCATCTCGATCGAGGACGTCGAGTTTCGCGTTCGTAGCATCATCCGATCCGGACACCCGGAAAAGCGTCACATCTGCAGAATCTTCCAACGGATCTTCTGCAAACGTAGAGGGAATAGAGGAGCACATCTCATCCACATCATCCAAAACATCAGTATCCCCGGACAGGACATCGGGGAGAACAGAAAGAAGTTCGGCCTCATTCGAGTCACACTCGTCCACGAGTTTGAGCGGATCAGCGGAGATTGTGAGCAACGGGGTGGAGTCGGGTTCGGCGTACGATTCAACAACAGAGTCGTTCAACTCCACAGTGGATTTCAAAGCGTCTCGTTTCTTTGCTACTTTTGAGGCTTTTGGAGCTCTTTTGCGCTGCGGTTTCTGAATGCTTAGTGCGCGTGAAATGGAAGCCGTGGGGCGCACTGGCTGTTATACGACCGAAGCGTTCTGAGCTCTGGCACTTCATTTGTTCCCATGTACATCGTTCGACGTCCGAAGGCTCACCCCCGCTGTCTCACTCGCATCATGGTGCGCCCTCACGTGATGCGCCATAGAACTTCTCCATCGAAACTGTCTTGAGCAGTTGTGAACAGGACATGTGTACGGCGTCTCCCCAGTATGTTTTCGAAAGTGAACCTTCAGGTTATACATACGGTCAAACGCCTTTGTTGTTAACAGACCGAGCAAAAGTACGACAATTGACTTGGTCAGTAAACGTTTGGCTAGGCGAGGATAGGATGTGATGATGAACTCAGTTTAAACACGTACCTTATGACAGACCGGACATACGGTCCCGGCATTTGGGCAAGAACTTGAAGACTGGAGAGCTGCTTGGAGCTCAGGGTGCTGCTGAAGATGATGCATTCTATTCATGATTCCGAAACGTACTTGTTCTCCTTGGCGGAATACTTGGAATCAGTTCAGTGCATGTGAGGAGCGAAGGGACAGGAGCAGTTTCTTAGCTGCTTCTTAAGAGACGGCAGGCCACCACGCAAAACATTCAGTCTCCGTCCTCAGACTGCGATGGCCGATATATATTGCCAAGAAGAAAGCGGTGCTAAGCAGTTAAAGGGCTGCTGCTGATTGTTTGCTGCTGAATTTTTGCCAACAGAGTAGAAAGAGTATGCCCACAGGCAGCCACACTAACAGTGAGAACACGTCCATCTACATATCAACAGCAGAAAACAACCAGCTCGACGTTAGACACACGTGAATGAGAACGATGCATCGTTTCAGGGAGGCTCAGATCGTGAAGCAAACGTTACCGACAAAATAGACTGCCGAACTGCATAATATCTCACAAAGACACCTCGAGCTACTTGTGCCGTAGATTCTCACCACGGCGCCTGTTGCCAACGTCTCTGTCTGCGTCCTCGGCGTCCCTTGGCTGCTCCTGAGCACTTCGAATCTCTTCATCTCCGCTTCCAAGTATCAGCGTGATGGCTACTCACGATCTTTTTTTTCTTGCAAACTGACAGTCCGCAACGCCGAGGATAGCCCCCAATTCCATCGAGTCGACGGGGAAGATCATGCGCCGTAGCAACATAACCAGTTTCGTTCAAAATTGAACTCCAGGCGTGTCACGTTAACCGAGAGCCATGTACATTCCGTGAGAAGTAGATGCGTCTGTTCCTCTGTTAGCTCTGCCGCGCCACACTTCATGGCTCACTCGGGTATTCGAAAAAGTGAGGGTGACGCTTTCTCCAGCAATTCCTAACCGCTAAGGGTGACCGTGAAGTGATGCAACCGACACCACGTCCACCTTGGATACTTGACTTCGCTCGGATATTTCTAGATATCCTTGATCTACACAATGACTGCGGGCCAACGCAAATCAAACCGATGCAGATGTTTGTAGAGAAAGGCAGATATTACGGTAACTGCAAAGGACTTTGCTGAGTGAATCCTCTCCTACTTTGCTCCGGCGGAAAGCATAAGAATCTTGATACAGTCAGCATCTGATTGGGCGCTTTCCAGCACCCAGCAACCCAGAACATCGAGGGTGATACATATGGCGCTGTTTCGTACCTTCGGCAGTAGCTATAGCCTTGCATTGTTCTCTGCATCCCTTTGCTCCCCAAATGACGGGTAGACTCACCTCTAAGTGACAGCAATTGACGAGGTCAAACTGAAGAATTCAAATCGCGCAATCAAAGATGAACCTCCTACTGCTCTTCTTTTTCCTCCCTCACTGTGTCCTTGAATCATCTCGAGGACGGTTCGGAAATGGAAGAATATGTTGCACTCGCTGGAACTGCACCAAGCAGAGCTCGCCTTCATGTTCAGTTGACCCACTGAGAACACTCTGGCTACGCCAAAGAACTGCAAACCTCGCTTTGCAGTTCATACTTTCGCATCGCGTTCGCCAGACCTACTCTGGACGTCATTCCAGACAGCCCAAGGGTTTTCGCCATAGCCGTCAAACTCATCTAATTTACCCTGCGGATAGTTCCACTGTCCCGTTTCGGTGGTTTGCGCGCAGAGTTTTGCACTCCCTCAGAATCAGGCGCCAGCTCACGCGCGAGCTGGATCCATTCGGGATCACCGGGCTCGCTGTCGGGGTGCTGCGGAATGCAGGCATGTGGCACGCAACGAGGACGAGGTGGAGCGCGGCATGCGGCCGTGAGGGACGGACAGCGCCGCTGACGAAGTAGCGGGGCGGCTGGGAGGAAGAGCAGAAGTAGCATGTGGCAGTAGGGGGCTGCGAAAGACAACTGCGACGGATCGAGTGAACGAGGTCTCCACAAGCGCCTAAAGTCGAGCTCAAACACGTGCGGTAGCATGGGAAAACCTGTTACGCGGCGGATTCTCGGCAAAAGCAGAAAAACAAAAGCGAGGTGGGCTTCAAAGCTTGAAGTTGGAAGCCGCAACAACGTGGAGATCATGTTGCAACAAAACAGATTTTGTCCTTTGCCGCACAAGGCATGTAAAGCGCGGCTCCAAGCAACAAAGAGTCACTGTTCTCGTCAAGAAACACCCTGGCCCCGTCTTCCTCCAGTGAGACGGTTGCAAGAAGCGGTGAGAGCCGCAATGTTCACTCCCCACTTTGAAGTGGTGTGAGGACGAGAACGAAACGTTTGCATAGTATCTTTTCGATTGCTCAAGAAGATATCGAATTTGGCCTTCACATCCATACCACGTTGTGTAGCGCTTCTGGCATGCACGTACAGGGACTGGAACAGCTTCTTCTCCTTTCCCAACCCCCTCGAGTAGACCTTTGGACGCCACAGGCTTCCATTCTGCTCGTCGAGCGCACATGGCGTTCGAACAATCTTCTTCTCGTCGGCGGCGGGCCTCCTGGTGATGGCACGCTGCACATGAGAGAAAGAGAACACCTTTGCGTCGCCACAGTGCGGCTTTGAGGTGACACGCGCTTTTAAGCGCGTGTTCCACCTTCTCGTCACTTCGTTATCTGGTAAGCCTGTCAAACACCATTTTTTGCAACGAATCGCACTAGAGCACAATGGCGGAGCGCCCAATTCGGGCGAGCTGAGCTTCAGAAAGCTAGTGCTGCCGTATCTGTTCGAGAAGCTGTTCCAGGTGCTCACTCGGCTGTTTTTCTTCCCCCTGAATCCGCCGCAAGATGGCCTCGGACACAAAAATCCCGCTCTCGACCATGAGCGTGCCCCTGGACACGACGCGTGTGAGCAGCTGATACGGGCACAGCAGGAAGGCGCGCGACCACGAAAGCGCTGCAAAGTTGTCCTCCAAAGCGCGGTAGCACCCGGCTTTCAACGCGGCGAGGTTGTACTGCTGCGGTTGGTGCAGCAGCGCCGCGGAAGCAGTTTTGCCGGCAAACGCGCGGCACTAAAAATTTTCTCCACAAACTTTGCTTTGTGGCACAAAGCACTCGAGGCGTTCCAGCTGGTACTGTACATGTACACACGCGAGGTGGCCAGTGGCCAGTGGTCACTGGCCATGAGCGCGGTAGACTCGCCATGAATATCCAGCTGCGCGTGGAAGATGTAGGGCATGGCCATGGGCCATGCGCGCTTGTCCAGCGCGCACAGCTCGACCTCGGGCGAGCGGAACGACTTCATGGAGATGGTGAACATGGCCTTGAAGACGGCGGACAAGGCGACCAGCACGGCGCGGTGAGCTGGGAAGCGCCCGCCCTGCCACGATAAGGATGACGTCGCAGAGAGAGTCTGGCCGCGGGCGGAGCTTCTTCATGGAGTTGGTGCGCATGGCCTTGAAGACGGCGAACAGGACGGCCAGCACGACGCGGTGTGCAGGTCAGCGCTGGTCCGCACGAACAAGACGACGTCGCAGAGAAAGTGCAGCTGCAGCCGGTGCTCCTTTATAGAGTTGGTGAACGTGGTCTTGAAGACGGCATACTGTCGCCGGCACGGCGCAGTGTGCCTGGAAGCTCTCGGCCTCCACGATAAGGACTATCTTGCAGAGATAGTGCAGCGACGAGTCTTGGAGCATTGAGTGGGGGCACCAAGATGGCTACCGATGGTGCACTCGCCGACCACGGAGCTGTGGGTTCTGGTGGCGTCGCGGCGGCATTTGATGTGGTTTTGGAAGCGCGGCGAGCACAGGCGGCGTGCTAAGAGAAGCGCGACAATGGTGGAGGGCACGGGGTAACTGTCCATGACACAACGCACTGGCAGCGTGCACAATGATGCGTGTCCAACGGGGGAAGACGGGCGGTGCGTCGATGAAAAAGAAGAGCGAGAAGCAAGCCAGCACGGCTAATGTTATAACCTCTTATGTGTGTGTGCGTGTGTTTTGGTAGGCGCTTTGTTCACTCTCAGGCAAAGTAAGCCAAAGGGCGGCAACGCACGCGACGGAAGCGAAAGTGGGTGGGGCGGCAGGAGCGCGCACGTAACGCTTTAAGCGCGCTTGGGCAGCAGCTGTAACAGCAGGTAGACTGAACGGAAGCAGCGATCGAGCGAACAGGGTGCCAAGAATCCAAGAGAGATAGGAAACACCAGATCCGCTTCAGAAAAGGCGGCAACATCTGCTGCAAGCTTCAGTCGAGACACGGCCGCCTCCGCCTGAGCTGCTGGGGACGCCGCCGTTTCTGCCGTATCAGCGGCAACTGTCGAGGAAAAAACCATGAAGAACGTTATGGATATCCGAGGTCTTGGAGAACTACAGGGGACTATAATGGGTTCCCTGGAGGAGGTTGATCAAGCAATGAGAACACATGGCCAAATGAAGTTTGTAAGAGCTTCCAGATGTGTTGAGGAGAGGTATGGAGTGGACGTGTCCTGTGCGGTGAACCTGAAGAAACAGGCCCACTTGAGTGATCCGGAGTTTATGTTGCATGCTCTAGGCATGTCTCCAGCAACGTTTCGTTCCAAGAAATTCTCATTCAAGCAGCAATCTAGGAACACTGAGGACCGTACGACTAACACAGCGCTCTCCGCTCTCCAAGTCGGAGCTGCGTTGCAACAGATACTTGATCAATGTTTGGGATCAATGCTTTTATTGATGCTCCACAATGCTCCGCAAGCGGAGATTCATTCAAAGAGGCTCTGGTGCACCTCTCAGGGGAGGACGGTGCAGTTCGCGCTGACGTATGATCTGCACCATTTGGTCGCGCTTTGACGTTGAGGATGACGGAGATGAATCCAATTGGCCGTCATGGGACGTAGCTACCATCGCGGCAAGACCATCTTTGCTAGCACAGTACCAGGCCCTTATTTCCCTGTCCACATCTTCTTGTTCCGTACAAGATAACCCACGCGTCTTCTGCTCGCCTTCGTCTATGCAGAAGTTTTGTAGCTTCATGCATAAGATAATTATGCTCGCATTGATGCCAACCGTATAGTTTAATTGACTCTGTAAAATCCTCCATCGCGCTACCAATCTCCCAAAAGCCTGCTCAACGTGAATCCTCATAGAGAATAAGAAGTAGTTAAAGGATTTCTCGTACCAGTGGCGAGCTTGAGACGCAGGAATGGGCGTGATCAAATTGTTGGTACACACGTAGGCTTCATCGCCAACAATCCAAAACTCTACTGGAAACCCCTGTTTGTTCAAAAAACCGGACAATCTCGATGCCGCATAAGCTAACGAATCATGAGTAGATCCTACACATTTTCCTGAGGCAAACAAGAACCTACCAGCATAGTCCACAACAGCCTGTACCGGAATAGCGTAGTACCCCTTGCGACACCAATATTTTGCCGCATTGCGACTTGGTCGTTTGATCTTTATAGTTATGCCGTCGATGGCGCCAATACATCCCGTTAACGGGCTGGGTTTCTTGCGAGATATCTTAAATCCTTTCGAGAGGGCACAAAGATCTTCAAAAGATGACGGAATTCCAGGAAGCTGCAGAACCTTCGATAGGGCCACACATGTCTCCAAAAAAACCTTGTAAACTGTCGAACGTTGTGTGCGGAAGAGCTGGTGAATAATGTCTACGTTACCTCCAGCCAGACGACTGAGGGTAATTCCCAGCCTCATCGCGACAGAAAGTGTTGGACGACCAGATCGATTTCCCATTTCTACACTTTTTTCCATGTAAGGACAAAGAATACGTACTAGTTTGTAGAACGAAGAGCGACTAATCCGGTACTCTCTTCGAAAGGCAGCATCGCTGAGGAAGTTGGTAATGGACTCAAAAGAGACGTTTTTTCTTGTTTGAGATGGCGGATGGTGCGATGCTGTTGACTTACGTTTTTTGGCGATAATCTCCTTCAAACATAGACTTGCAGCGTTTAGAACTGCTCTTTTTCGAGCGCTGTTCAAAATCACCGTCACAATTGGTGTGAATGTGTCCGACGTCATGTTAAAAACTGGTGTGCAAATGTTGACGGCGGAGATCGTAGAGCAGCGGCCAAAAAGAATAGAGGCGTGCTGGGTGACGCATGGTATTGAAACCTTGGTTTACGGGCAGAAACTAGAAGAGTTAGATGTAAGTGACAGAGAAAAAGCTTCGGGGGTTTTGATCTGCCGCATGATGTTGGGCAAACTGCATCAATAGTTGTTTGGTCTAGTATCGGCATACACAGCATCATAGTGACTCTCTGTTAGCTCACCATGACACTGTGTATGTTTGCAGACTAGCCAGAGACTTTCTGAGAGAGTCTTTGGGTAGTTTGCAAACTGTATGGTTTGTGCGCATAATACAGCGATCGTAGCTGGCCCATGTTTGGACCCATCTATGATTCAAGAACGGGGCTGTTTCATAGTTTAAAGACCTTTTTTTGATATATTTTCTATATTAACGCGTGAACGCGTTCACGTGAACGCTTGTTTAGACTGCGCCTTAGATGATGGCTCACCTCCATCACCAACCTAGTAAAGGTAAACCGGTGTGCGGCTCTAACTACTTCGCCTGCGCGACGACTCCAAATCCTCGCGGAGAGAGTTACCGCAGCACGGTCTAGTTATTTCCCGGCTCCAACCAGGAGAGTGCACGGAGTTCATACCATCATTGGCCTTGTTTTTCTTTTGGTTTTCTTGTGACTCGTGCAGTGCACACATATTTGTTTACCGCTAGGTACTTTCTCCTTGCCCCAGTACTTTGGTTGGTTTCTGTTCTTTGTTTTGTTTTTACCATTGATTTGGTTCATTACCGCCTATTTCTATTTGATTGTTCCACTTTTGGATGTCTACATTTGGCTACTAATACCGTCATTGGTCAACTACGATCTACACTACTGTGTCCGCCTTTTCTGACCTTTTTCTCGTTCGGGCGTTCTTTCTCAGCCCTGCGGTATAGCCTGAAGTCCTCGTGGATTTACACCCACACCGGAGGATACGGGGTGCGCTGTCGCTGTGCGAACGTCTCTTGAGAGCGGGGATTCGAATTGCCTCGGTGGCTTTTCCCTTTCTGGGATTGCTCCACACTATGTCGCCGAAGATCTTGCTGGTAACCAGCGTATGTTTCGGGCTCCTGACTTGGTTTCTATCGTTGGGGAGGCCATGGTGGGTATGTGTAGACAGCGAGAGAGTTGGCGCCTAGATCATGAGAAGGCCTCTCGGTTTGGGTTGTACGAGAAAGAGGGCGACATTGAAGCTTGGAGTGTCGACGCGGTAATGTTCATCGCAAAAGACACCATCATGGAGGGTGAGGGAGAAGTAAGGGTGTGCAGAGGACCGCAGTATTATGAAAGGAACCACGATGAGCCGCACTACAGCTGGTGGCCTATTCAGTTTGCCTCATTGGGCGGGCCTGGTCTTATAAATGCGTTGTCCAGGCAGGGTGTCTGGCATGGTTTCGTGAACTGTTCAATTGAGTACGAAGCCTTGACAGATTCGGTCCGGATCGAGCACAGGGAGAACCACCGCGTTATGGATGCGCTGGACTCGTACTGTACCCAGTATCCCGGTGTGACGGTCCGCGTATCGACTCCAGGAGAACGCAGCAGGACATCCCATGCATCGAATTTTGAACTCAAGGAAGATTGGATGTTGGTTTGCCTAACGGAGAATCTGTGCATTCATGCTGCAATTGCAAACGCTCTGGATCGAGTTGCGTCAGAGCAGTTCGCGAAAGAGTATGTGTTAAAACGGTCTCTACCAGCCATGCTGTCATTTGC
The DNA here is from genome assembly GCA_022539475.1 of Gracilaria domingensis. Taxonomy (NCBI): domain Eukaryota; phylum Rhodophyta; class Florideophyceae; order Gracilariales; family Gracilariaceae; genus Gracilaria; species Gracilaria domingensis. Next base: position 13,703 of record VCMS01000214.1, on the reverse strand, counting down.
TGATGCAGCGCGGTGGATGAATGACCACGCCGAGCAAGTCGCCCTGAAGCGCATTAAACTGGACAGGGCCAGAGACGAATGTTATGAAAAGTGGTTGTTTCGTCAGAGTGGCGGTGTAGGCGGAGGCACACCAGCCTCTCTGGCCACACCGTTTCGAGAGTTCGGCGCAGGTGGCGCCATACCGGGCCACGGTGTACCGAACTGCGGTAAGATCAAATTAACAACGAGAGGTCTCGATACCCAAAAGAGTAAGTAACGAACAACAAATTAAACACTCTAGAGAGTCCACTGTTCCACAGCGCAGTAGCTTCCCAAAAACCAATTGATCACTAATCGTGTGATTCCTCGACAAGAACGAGAACGAAAGAAGGAATCCAACCCGTTCTAAGTCGGGAGACCACTTGTAGAGCAAAACCCCAGCGATGGGATCGTCTCTCAAGGCGTTCGATTCCTTGCCCTCTGGACGAGGTGAACTCAGTGGTGAGCCTTCCAAACACGGATAGTGCGGGTGTAAGACCACCCGTGGTACGGGATATACCTACGGAGGTTGAGGGGTGAACGGGCCTGATCCAGGAATCCGGCGAAAAGTGACGGAATAGTCGGGAGGTAAGGTACCGTAGAGCGGTGTAAGCTCTAGGTAAAAGGGGGAAAAAGCAGGGAAAACCAAAGGAGGAACCATCGGCGGGGCGTGCGACAAGCGGCAACAGACCCGGCGACGGGAGACGGGGCTTGTGTATTAAGCCCACGCGGCAGTAACTCTGTACAGAGACGGCAACGCTACCAATTGTGGTGAAAGCAGTGTAGAGCAAAACGCCCTTTGTGGGGATGCACCGAGGTGCTTTTCATAGTTTGTTGATCCGTTACCGGCTTCGACACCTCAGGTTATGAGAGGCTACTGGGGTAGTGCCCCTGTTTTGGGGTATGCCTAGGAAGGGTAGTATTTCTGCACACGTGTGCAAAGTTGGCCCGATCGCGCGGGCGCCGTGGCAAGCCTGCCACGGGGGCACACCTGTAGTGTATTGGCCGGCAGCGCCGGATAGTTAGATATTTTAATTGATATTTTCAAGTGCCGTATATAAGTGGCGGCACTTGCCGCCGCTGTACGGGAAGTAAACCTCAACGAGGCCTTTGGCTCTGATCTTCTTGCCGCTTGCGCACGGTCACAAGCCCCATCCTGGAGAATACCGCCGCAATTCCGGGCTGATCAACCAACCTCCATCTCTGAGGAGTACTAATCCGTCGTCACGGCACCTTTGCTATCTATTCTATTGTTTTTACTTCCGTCTTACGGCTCTTCGATACTCTGCCCTGTCATACAGGTTTGGCCCATTAGCCTCGGGACTTATTCCCGTTATCTCGAGTCAGTGCTCCGCAGTGCGGCTCGCTTGCTAATCTTTTGTCGTCCCATACCGTGGAGCTGGATGCCTACACTCGCTGTGGCTCGCCGGAACCATCCGGATACCTACGCCGATTCTACCCCCTCCACCTCCGACTGCACGCCCAGATCGGGGCCACCCGGATTTACATCCGGCTCGTGTTGGCCCTGTCGGAGGGTTCTGTCACTGCGCCTACCCCTGTAGGGAGCAGGGTTCGAACACCCCTGTCGGTGCTCTTCCGCGACGCGGCTGTTGTTTTCCCGCCACCGGGTTTGCACCACAAACTGGTCTCCCGACCTAGAATCGGCTTTATTGGCCAACGTTTGTTGGAGTTGGTTCGTTTGTTTGGAGCCCAGATAGTTGGGAATATCCGTTCTCACGGTTCTCTCATTGTCCTTTTTCGGAAGTTGTTTTGGTTGCCAATTGGCCGACTGTGTCGGTGAACGATGTCGTCCCGTCGCAGGAGTAGCGCGCCACGTGCCGCTTCTGTGCCCGGTTCGTCCGGCTTGCCGGCAAGTTTGCCTCCGTTGCCGAAGAACGCACTGGATGTCCCAGGCAATAGCGACCCGAAACCGGCTTCCCGGGGCCTCCGTTCTGATAACGGGACCCCACCCACTCGTGGGCCAACTGAAACCGCACCTGCGGCTGATGCCGCCGCAGCGGTTGACGTTATGTCGTCGCGGTCCGACGAGTATACCCTCCGTGAATTAGAGGCTCAGGTTCGCATCCTGCAGAACTCCCAAGTGGGCCTCATCCGGGATATTACGAAACTCTTGCAACGGCTCGATGAAGCCGGTGTCCGGGATGTTTCGAGCGACGTCCGTGCTTTACGGTCTGATGTCAACCAGATTATGGAACACCGACAGGTGTCGGCTGGTCTGCACGAGCAGGCTGCCGCACGCCTCGACCGCCTGGCTACCCGTCTGGAGACGGTCGAGCAAATCATCGTATCTGATGCTGTTGCGCCGGGAGCCCCGGTTTCTGAGGGTTCTCAGCACTCGCGCCGTTCCCGGGATCGTCCGGCAAAGAAGAAGGTCAAGGTTGAGTCTGACTCGTCTTCTTCATCCTCTTCTGATGAGGAGGGCCCCAAAAAGGGATCGTCTACCGACTCTTCGGACAGCGCGGAAGAGCGCTCTCGCTATCGTGCATCCCGTTCGCGGGCTATTGAAGCCACTTCTGGTGTTGTACGATGCCGTACGAAAGGACGGAGACACCTTGGGTTGAAGGAATTGAAGCCGACAAACGTACTGTATCGGAAGCTGCTATCGTACCGATAATATCGGCTTGATGACACGACGCCACAGAGAACCCCACGTGGGACTGGCAAGGTACGAAACCATCTCCGACAGATGGAGCTCACGCTGAAGCCCCACAAGTTCTCTGGGGAAGATCCAATTCTTTTCTTGGTTTTTCTTGGCCGCTTCGTGGCGGAAGCCGATGTACTTCGGATGAGCGAGGCACAGGCCTACATTGCTCTGCCGTACTTCTTGACGGGCGTAGCCGAAGACCAGTACAATTCGGTTCGTGGGTCGACCCAAGCCTCTGAGGGAGGAATTACGTGCTGGCCGGAAGCCGTACAATATCTCCTGCGCTCTTACGCAACAGGCAATGCGATACAAGGTGCTATACTCGCGCTGCGAGACACGAAGCAAGGAGCCGAAGAGAGTCGGAAACTGTTTATTCGACCCGCCTCAATAAGGCTTTCCACAGATGTGGCAACGTGTTCTCGGCAGCTGAGCGGTGCACGATGTTCGTCGATGGCCTAGATCGTTCGATCAGGACACTGGTTGCCCGGTATCGGGAGAACAAACGCCGGATTACTTATCTGGAACTCGTTCAATTTGCCCAGGCTGAGGGAGATGCAGCTCGAGCACGCGCTGGTATCAAGACGCGTACGCGCCGACTCCTTCATGTAGAAGGCCGGGAAGCTTCACTGCCTCACTCGCGAGGTTCTGTTCAAGGGGGTTATGATAACCTACACCTGTTACAGGACGATGGTTCAATGCCGAGTTCGGAATTACCGTCGACGACGGAGCAGTCTACAGTGGACGTAGACCCCGCTCTGTACGCCGGACGTCAAGTCCCGGCATTGCCCGTGCCGCACTCTGGCGGATATCGAAGCCAACGCGCTGGATGGAGGGACCCGTATCCTCCTCGACAGGAGCGCCTGCCGCCCAACGCGGATCTTCTTCGTCACCTTATTTGTCACACCTGTTACAGGCCAGGGCACATCGCTCCGAATTGCTTAACGCCCATACGGGATATGGCGAAGATAGTGCCTCAGTATGAGTCGTTGACGCCCGCCGAGCGGGAACGTGTTCCCGACAAATCGTACCTTCGTGCGAAGGCGGAGACTCAGCCTGGAAACCAGGAAACGGTGCCGTCGAATGGTGGAACTGTAGCCGCCCCTGCAGAATCGCAACCTCCGCAGATTGGCGGCGACGCTCAGAAAAACTGAGCAAGGAAGCCTTCAGCAATGGAGAGGCGCCCCCCAACGACGGGGTTTAGTGCGCCTGACCCAGAGAAGTATACAGATGCTCAAATGATACCCCATAGATTAGAAATCCGTATGTCTTTTGGATATCATCTGGATGTCTTACGTATATCCATGATATCCCTGTGACATCCAGTAGATATGACAGATGATGTACGAAATGATACTCTTTTGATGCCCTTGAGACATGCATCAACTACTTTGAAAGATATAACAGTAGACATGACGAATGATTTCGAAAACCAAAGTTGCTTCTCTTGGAATTGCTCGGACATCATTCGGACATCCAGAAATCAGACGAATATCAATGGTATGGATATTGTGAACATTGTAGTGTATCTTATGTACATCGGCCGTATATCCAACGTCGGAAATCAGATGGATATCCGAGAAATCATTCGGATATCCAAAGCATATCTAAGGAATATCAAGCGGGTATCGAAGTGTTTCCCTGGGTGAGGCTGAGGAGCCTCGCTCCCCGGTCACAATCCTTTCGAGGAAACTGGCCACTACAGACGTGGACTCTGAGCACCTTGGTGTCTTGTGTCGCCCGTGGATACGGTCTAAGAACAGCCGGTTCCCGGATAGAGTCCTGGTCATGGCGAAACGTAACTACAAAGTTTACGCCGACCTAGGTGTTTCCAACCAGTACATGGTTTGGCAGTTGTCCGTGCTCGATACAGGAGCTGGGCCAAATTTCTTGGTTGAATCGATGATTCCGCCGCACTTGCGGTCTCGCGTTCGTGCGGCGCCGCAGATTGATATAGCGGATGTGAACAATCAGCCACTTTCCACTGTGGGAGTAAGAGACCTGCTCGTCAGGCTTGGCCGCTACGTGGCGAAGCTCGATTTCTTGGTTTGCAAGCAACTCGCTGCGCCGGTTATCCTGGGCTGCGACTTCTGTGACCGCTTCGTCGATGCAATTCGACCGCGGAAGCGAACCATCGAAATGGAAGATGGGACTACTGTACCGATCGTTCGGCGTCCCCTTCGCCGGGCTTTGAAGAAGCAAGTCCATTTGCCAGCGGCGCAGGAGCCTACAGCCGATGAACGGAAGTCTACAAAGCTCCTAGTAGCTCGGTCTATTTCCATCCCGCTTGAATCACAGGTCTGGGTTACTGTGACGTCTCCACAATGTGGCTTACAAACGGTACAATCGTTGCCTGCGTTACAGGAGAAGCACCAGCTTGCCCTCGCTAATGGGATTGTTTTCGTCGAACCCGAAAAGCCTTTTCAGGTGCTGGTTGCGAACTTCAGCCGTCTTCCTCAACGGTTGGTTAGGAGCCAAGTTATTGGTTCATTGCTTCCGCACCCTGCGGCTATAGTGCCTATTCAGGTTTCTATTGCCGAGGTTCTCGGAATCCTCAAAGCTGAGGAGGGGGAGGCGGAACGGAACAATTCCGAACCGAATACTGGACCGAACAGTTCGTCGGAAGATGCTACGCCGACTTCGTCGGATGCAAATACCCGCAGCCTGTCGAAGGAGGCAATGCCGACCTCGTCAGACAGTAATGATACGGACCTGAGTGCTGCTGACACGAAGGATAAGGCAGTACAGGAACTGGAGTCTCTGGATCTTGAACATGTCCCAGAGACTCACCGCGATAAATTGCGCCACATGCTCGAAGAGTTCACGCCCATGTGGGATGGCACACTGGGTAAGATTGGTATTACCGAACATCGGATTGATTTGCTACTGAATACTCGGCTCATCTCACAGCACCATTACAGGGCAGGACCGACAGCTCGGGAGGAGGAGAAGGCTCAGGTAGAGAAGATGCTCCGCGCTGGAGTTATCGAGCCGGCTCAGTCACCATGGGCATCGCCGGTGGTGCTCGCGCCCAAAGCTGATGGGTCTTGGCGATTTTGCATCGACTACCGCAAGTTGAATGCGGCTACGGTCAAGGATGTGTATCCTATCCCACGAATGGATGAATGCATCGATTCATTGGGCGACGCGAAGGTGTTCACAACCCTAGACGCGAATTGGGGCTATTGGCAAGTTCCCGTGAGGGCTGAGGATCGTGAAAAGACAGCCTTCGTTTGTCATGAAGGATTGTACGGATTCAATCGGATGCCCTTTGGGTTAACGAACGCGCCAGCCACTTTTCAACGAGCTGTGGATATTTTGCTAGCGCGCTTCAAGTGGAAGACTTGCCTGGTATACCTGGATGACATCATTGTCTACTCCAGCAACCTGGATGAGCACTTGACCCACGTACGGGATGTGATGCGAGTCCTACGCGATGCAGGCATTACGCTTAAGCTCAAGAAGTGTGAGTTCTTTACCGAAACCGTCAGGTATCTCGGCCATGTTATCCGTCCGGGACGGCTTTCGATTGACGAAGTACGCGTGAAATCCCTCAAAGAGGCTAAGCATCCGAGGACGCAGACGGAACTCCGATCTTTTCTCGGCTTGTGCAATGTGTATCGCCGCTTCATTCCGAACTTCGCGGATATCGCTGCACCCCTGAACGAGCTTCTTCGCAAAGGACAGCCAGTCGACCTGGAAGAATTCGACGACCGCAAGGCCGCGGCTTTCTCGTCGCTCGTGAACGCGGTGACATCGCCACCTGTTTTATCCCTGCCTAGGGCTGGTTTGCCGTATGCAGTAGATACGGATGCGAGCGACTACCAAGTCGGCTGTGCCCTATTTCAGACCACCAATGATGGCGAGCGATTGCCAATTGGGTATTGGTCAAGGAGCCTCAACGTTCACGAGAGGAATTACTCGGTATCCGAGAAGGAGTGCTTGGCAGTTGTCTGGGCATTACAGACACTGCGGCCCTATCTTATGGAGACCCGCTTCATTGTTCATACCGATAATTCGGCCTTACGCTGGCTACTCTCTATAGCAGAGCCATCTGGCCGCTTGATGCGATGGAGACTTCGCTTGTCGGAATTCGAATTCGAAATCCGTTACAAGAAAGGACTCCTGAACACTCAGGCTGATGCACTGTCCCGCTTGGAAACAGCGGCTGAAGCTGCGCCAGTCGATGATCTGGAGATACCGTGCTTCCTCGCAGAAGACGGCTCGAGCGATGCCGATGAAGAATCGGAAGGATAGGACATCTACGATGCTGTTTTAGCCGTGTCAGACACGCAACCCGAACCGGGCTCTTTCGTACCGATCAAGCCGGAGGAACTCATCCGGGAGCAGCACATCGACCGTTTTTGTACGGAGATTCGTAGTCGTCGAAACGGTGGAGCACAGTTGCCTTTCGTCGAGAACGACCAAGGATTTCTAATCCGAACGGAAACAGGCCACAGATTGTGGTTCCGCACTCACTTCAGTCACGAGTACTGCATTTGTCGCACTATGCAAAGTTGTCAGCCCACCCTGGTGGCAGTAAGTTGTACTACACCTTACGGAAGGACTTTTACTTACCAGCAATGGCTTTCGACGCGTATGCCACTGTTCGTGGATGTTCTGACTGCGCGAAGAACCGCGTCAAGCTGCGGAAGTATTCCAGGAAGTTGGTACTATTCCCTGCTAGGGCTCCACTGGAGTTTGTGGCGATCGATCTACTCGGTGAGTTTATTCGCACCCGCCGGGGAAACCGGTTTTTGCTTGTTATCACCGACCGCTTTTCTAAGTTGGTACGGACTGTGCCTTTAAAGAAGGTTACTGCTAGTGCGGTCGCCCAAGCTTTTGTTACTCACTGGGTTTTTGTCTACGGACCGCCGATTGACTTACTATCGGATAATGGACCGCAGTTCACGGCCAAGTTCTTTCAGGACGTATGCCGCATCTTGCGGGTCCAAAACTGGTTTACGACAACATATCATCCCCAGAGTAATGGGCAGGTTGAGCGTTTTAACCGCACGATGCTCAACGCATTGCGGACGTTTGTTGCCGAGCATCCGTCGGAATGGGATCAGTACACCGATGCGGTGACATATGCCTACAATACGCAGGTTCATCGCACGACTCAGATCTCGCCGTTCGAGCTGGTGCTATCATGCGTCCCACCTTCGGTGGCTATCGAGCCACAGCCAACTTTGGATAAGTTCCCGTCGCCCCATCTTCACAGGGACGCCTGGACGGACTGGCTCAAGAACATTATCCCTACAGTTGGGCAGAAAATCGCTAAGGCACAGGCCGCATACAAGCGGAATTTTGACGCTAGAGTGCGTAAGAATGCCCCTCAGATCACGGAAGGTAGCTATGCCTTCGTACGGAAGGAGTACTACAACCCCGAGAAGGAGAAGCGCCACAAGCTTTCTCCTATCGCGGACGGCCTGTTCCGGGTTATTGCTGTTACCGACACAACGGTTGTCCTTGATATCACGGGAGAGCACGAGCGTTTGTCGCTAGATCGCATAACGCCTGCGCCAAAGCCTGTTTCGCAGGATTCACTACCGTCATCGTCGGCCCCTACCGCACCCACTGTGGAAACAGCCGTCGAAACGGAAACAGCCGCCGCAGCGGGTACTCGCACTCAACCGTCTGTGTTGCCGCATCCGGATCGCGGACTTGCTCATTTGCCTGCTAAGCCGGAATCTGACCCGTCGGTCTCCAATGCCGCATGTGTGCACACGCGGATAATGGCCCCAATGGGGATACTCGCCGCCACCCCCGACGCTCCCACTGAGAAAGGGGAGGAGGCAGGTCGCTCTTTTTCGTTGTCGCCGTCGTCGACGGAGTCGCCTTCGCAGGCCTTTGTATCGCACGCAAGTCCTGATGAATGAACGTCAACGCGCGACACACAGCCGGAGAGCCGGAAAGAAGAGAACGACGCGCAGCTACCGCGGAAGCCTCAAGAGGAGGAAGATCACTCTCGCTCACCACCACCGTCGCGGACGGAGTTACCTTTGCAGGCCCAAGAACAGGAACACAGTACCGATGTGGTACGTGATTTGCAGCCGGAAAGCCGGAGGGATCGCACAGTTTCGCGGAGGCCTTCTGAGAAGGACGCCACCTCGGTGACGATTGAAGCCGGAAGACCGGAAGAGGAGGACGCGCCGTTACCACGGAAGGTTGAGGTGGAAGGCAACACTATGGTGAATCGCAAAGCCGGAAGTCCGGAGAAAGAAGAGTTAGTTCGAAAAAATCGTGCTGTTACGGCAGACCCGACTTCGGGAGATTTTGGTGCAGCACCGAGCGCGAAAGCCGTCAAAATTACGGAATCAACCACCAGTGTGGCGAACAGTCAAGCCACAGCAAGTGGGCAGCACTCAAGCATTGACGACGCGTGCACGTCGCGCCAAGTGTCGAGCTCCGTGGGAGATCCGCCTCCAACAGAGGATTACAGTGCGCAAGCCGGGCATGTGCCAGCCACAGACCTGGCGCCGTCTAAAAACGGTTCAAAAAATTCCGAATTTGAATCGACTCTTGACAGCCATGCAAAGGCGCAGGTGTGGCAAACCGCAGCGCGCAGCGAACCGCCGCCACGGCACGTGCCAGAACACCACTCGCTGGCTCACCGCTCTGCGAACCGTTCACCGTCGCAACGGGAGATTGTGCCGGAACGCTGGAAGCTCGCTATTCGAGAAGACCGAAGCACGGTCACAGCCCAGCAGCATGGGGAGAAGAACCAGGAATCTGGAAGCATGATTGTCAGGAAAGCACCATGGTCACGAAGACCAAAGCCTGGCGTACAGGATGTACTGCCGTCAGGACGGAAGCCGATCATGAATGACGATGCCCACGACGGGAGAAGCGACGACTACGCCTCGAAAGAGGATTTCTCGAGCAAGCCGCAAACAGAGCGGAGTGTTCTCGATGAGGAATATGTCATTGATCGTCTGGTAAGTCACAGCTACGCCCCTGACGGGGAACTACTGTATCGAGTCCGTTGGTACGGCTACGCCTCTTCAGAGGATACGCACGAGCCCATTGAGCACTTGCCTTGCTCGAAGGCCTTGCAGTACCACCGTCGCACACGGACACCGATACCGGCTACGCTGGACAAGGCCCAAGTGGGTTGACCACCCACGTCTCTATTGAGCGCAGCCGTCTCAGACGGAATATGCCGCGTCATGCGGACAGTATTGAATTACGCAAGAATATGCCGCGTCAAGCGGATGCAACTAAGTTAACTTGAGATCACTTAGCCGCCTCAGGCGGACCAGGCCACTCTAAGCGGACAGCTTTTTACTGAACAGACAAGCCGCGAAACGCGGAAGCCACTTATAGTGGAGAAGAAGAAGAAGAAGAGAGAAGCCTAAGAAGAAGGAGAAGAAGCCAGGACACTGGAAGAAAGACTAAGACGTTTTATCGCTACAGCCGCTTCTGCGGAAAGTTACCCCTCTCTCGTGGGCCACTCGCAACAGCCTCGAACGAGGCATTGCCCCCTGAGCAGGGGGAAGAACAGAAAGAAAAATGTGAGCAAAGCCAGCAACCTGGAGAAGTTTACCTCTAATCATTGAGTTCGCCCCTCATCATCAGGGTCTACTACGGACTACTACAGCCCGTCAGGGATCTCGAGCCGGAAATTACGCGCCGGACGGTCCAGCACTTGGGGTGCCCTCACTACCGGGAGCCCCGGAGAAGCGCTGTGCCGCTATCGCTTGCAACTCCGACTCGTCGGTCACCGTATCGGGAACGGCCACTCCCACGCCTCGGAGGAAGTCGCGAATGACCGCCGCTCGCGGAGTGAGAGAGGAACTGCCGCCCCTGGCGGATGCCACATCCTGAGCCCACGGGCCGGTCGGATCGGGAGCCGCTACAGCGGGTGGGACCACAACCACGACGTCGTCGTCGTTGCCCATAGCTTCGGGCTCTGGTTCTTCCTCCACGCCCTCTGGGCTCCCCTCATCCATGGGGCTTCCTCCCTCAGTAGGGTCATCACCGTCGTCATCGACGTATACGAACCCACGCGGGTGCCCTTCCGGGATATGGCGCTCCTCTCGGCGGCGACCAGCCGCCTCAGCGGGACCAATTATCTCCCAAATCCAGGGGTCGAAGTATACGAAGTCGCCGGCATTGACGTTCCGTCCAGGAGAACGGTCCGACTGCCGACGAACCCCGTCGGAAACCTGACTAGCAGGCACCTCATTCCAGTCAATCTGGTCAATGACGTCCACCAACGCGGTGGCTTCGGCCGCATCGCGAACCGAGCCGAGTACCTCGGAGAGATCCAACGCTCAGATCGCTTGCCGGATGAGCTCCAGGATGAACCAAACTCGGTACGAATCATATGCCTCGATGAGGAGGAAAGCCGCAACGCGGACGGTCCATTCTGTTGCCAGGATGCTCCACAGGTCGCGAGGCGGATGGTTCATGAAGTACGAGCCTATGTAGGTTAGGCAGGGCGGTAGCTCTACGTGACACCCTCGTGGGACTTCGACCGCAGGCCAGAATGAGGGCAGCGGCAGGTATCGCCCAGTATGGGAGTGACGCGCAATGCGTTCCACCTCCGTGCACTGGTACGGCACCAGTACCCCGAAGCGGGAACGCCATTTCCTCTCGAATCGGAGGCTTTCATGAAATTGAGACCATCCAGGACGGCGAAGGAACCGGAACTCGGCGCGAAGGATCGGCCGCGCCCACAGGATCAACTCCTGCTGCGGCTGAACGGTGTCCGAATATCGGTCAATTTCGTCCAACGCGTTGGCTAGATGGTCGCCGTAGCCAACCTCGCCGAAAGTTCGGTAACGTGCCACATCATACTGGTACTGTGCCGGCACCGGATGTTCGTTCGGAGCTCGGAAGTGTCGCGCGTACCCAATGCGGGCCATCTCATTGCGAGCGAAATTTCTCGTCTCGTTTCGACCTACTAACAGGCAGCTCGGTATAACCGCAACGCGGGCGATCCAGTCCCATGAACGGGTAACGTTAGCAGGAAGCCCACCAGGGAGTTGACCGTTGACAGCGTACGAGTCGACGAGCTCGGTATCCCGGACGGCTTCGGCGTCAAACCAGGGAGCCTGGGCGAAAAGGAAACTGTGCCGGTGCGGATCCTGGATGCGTAACGCGCCTGCGGTAGGCCACCCACCCAGCGTAACTGGCATCTCGGCGTTGAACCAATTCCATACGGGTGCGGGACCAGCCTGAGCTGGAGCGTGATCCTGTCCGGAAGAACCCGGTTGAGAGGCAGCCGCTGACTGCGGAAGGGGTACAGACCGGAACGGCGGGTTGGACACTTGCATGCGTGCCGTCGAGGACGGAGGGCCGTTCGGTGCGTTGGACATCGCGGAAGGGCTCGAGATGACGAGGTTCACTACTGACACCGGAGGTGTTGGTGGCTCCGAACAGTTCTCGGCAGACCCGTCTTGGGAGACTTCCTTATATACCTCCATCACGAGGCGTATCGAGCCGACGGAGTCGGTGTCTCAGCCTGAGAAGGGGGAGATGTAGAGCAAAACGCCCTTTGTGGGGATGCACCGAGGTGCTTTTCATAGTTTGTTGATCCGTTACCGGCTTCGACACCTCAGGTTATGAGAGGCTACTGGGGTAGTGCCCCTATTTTGGGGTATGCCTAGGAAGGGTAGTATTTCTGCACACGTGTGCAAAGTTGGCCCGATCGCGCGGGCGCCGTGGCAAGCCTGCCACGGGGGCACACCTGTAGTGTATTGGCCGGCAGCGCCGGATAGTTAGATATTTTAATTGATATTTTCAAGTGCCGTATATAAGTGGCGGCACTTGCCGCCGCTGTACGGGAAGTAAACCTCAACGAGGCCTTTGGCTATGATCTTCTTGTCGCTTGCGCACGGTCACAAGCCCCATCCTGAAGAATACCGCCGCAATTCCGGGCTGATCAACCAACCTCCATCTCTGAGGAGTACTAATCCGTCGTCACGGCACCTTTACTATCTACTCTATTGTTTTTACTTCCGTCTTACGGCTCTTCGATACTCTGCCCTGTCATACAGGTTTGGCTCATTAGCCTCGGGACTTATTCCCGTTATCTCGAGTCAGTGCTCCGCAGTGCGGCTCGCTTGCTAATCTTTTGTCGTCCCATACCGTGGGGCTGGATGCCTCCACTCGCTGTGGCTCGCCGGAACCATCCGGATACCTACGCCGATTCTACGCCCTCCACCTCCGACTGCACGCCCAGATCGGGGCCACCCGGATTTACACCCGGCTCGTGTTGGCCCTATCGGAGGGTTCTGTCACTGCGCCTACCCCTGTAGGGAGCAGGGTTCGAACACCCCTGTCGGTGCTCTTCCGCGACGCGGCTGTTTTTTCCTGCCACCGGGTTTGCACCACAAGCAGTACAACTGCACAGTAAAAGAAACAGAAAGTCCGAGGACACGGAATAAATAAGCCCGAAGGCAAGGCCACAATGGTCAGTATTGCCTGAGTGATCCCGAGGGATGAATCCAATCCGTACCGTACGCGGTGACCCTCCTGAGGGAGTTGTACACTTCGCGCAGGCGAACTTGGTTCAGAGCCGGACTCGGTTACCCTTTACTGAAGGAGGAGGTGACCGGGAGGTCACCTCTTATATCGTAATCGATAAATTAGTTAAACTAGATTAAATAATCTAATGCACACCTAAGGAGGTCCATACACGTGGTGCACGTGACAACCCGCGGCAGCGGCCAGTAAAATATCCGACAATCATAACAAAACATGTGTGAACACACCCATTCCTACACACGCGTACATGCGGCCAATACTCATCTGCGCTACGTCATGGCCGACCCCTCAGGGTGCCATACCTCAATACTGCCGAAAGCATCCCATCCGTGGGCCAATACTCTTACCTTCCGAGTACCCGGAATCATCCTTACCAGAGGTTTATGAAAACCATCCCCGTGTACCGGGCGAGCACGTTTTGCTCTACATATCCCCCTCCTTAGCGCAGGAAACATCCGGTTTGCAAGCGGAGACTCGTCAGCGAGCGAGTATATAAGCGTGGGCCACCATGGACATATCCGAAATT
>VCMS01000213.1:113918-127482 GCA_022539475.1 Gracilaria domingensis | reverse complement strand
CGACTGGCAATATCCCCCGCTCTCCATACTCTTCACGGGCTTCAACCGTGGCGTTATTACTCCACGGAGTAATTGGCGGAGTGTCCACCAGAGGATGTCAACAGTAACAACAACCATCCGGTAGTGATGAGGTTCACCTTTGGTACCTTCTGACGAATTCGTCTGTACGTCTTGCTCCGAGTAGGTGTCCTTGTGTTCATACCGTCGCCAGAAGCACTTGAACGTGCCATTCTTGCGGACAGAAGCACAACGTCATCGTCCTGCTGCTCCGCATTTCTGGTGCAGTTTGGGGTACAGATGGATCAGCTCCTTGTGTGGATTGCGCATCCGGTCTGGAAGGGGACTTTTATGATCTCATCTTCCTCTTCTTGCACAGCCATCCCGTGCTGAACTGTCTGTTTCGACGCAGAAGTTCCCTTGTGTCGAGGTCTGATTCATCGCAGGAGATGCCCTTTTCGACGCAGTGGGCTTCGTAGCGGAGGCAGACTTTGTTTGACCTGTCCGCTTTGTAGCTGGGGATGATCTCGTCTCTATAGACTGCTTCGTAAAGACGACGGACCTGCCCGCGGAGGTGCTACTGATGCGCTACCTCTCGGTGTTGATGAACTTCGAATTGGCTCCGTGCGGCTTGTCGGCGTCATCACTCACTCATAGCGCTCACCGTTCGTCGCTTGGACGCCGGAATGCTGGCTGCATCGGTTCCATGATTTTCTCATCCAAGGAGCGGCCGTCCGGAGATCCTGGATGTATTGTGGAAGATCCAGGCCTCCGCCGGTAAGGGTAGAACGTCTGACCGCTTCGACTGATGAGAATATTATGAACCACCACAAGACCTGGGTCCAATTGCTTCCCGTTCAACTCGCGGCGTAGAACACTTCCAATTCCATGCAACAACGCTTCCCCGACTACCACCTTTCCTTCATTCTCAATATCCATCTGCAGAGAACCCGATTCCACCTTGCAATGATCGAGTGCTCGCGAGTGCGAGGAGTCACGCTTTGCGTACGCTTTCGAACACGAGTTGGCTTCATGTTGAACAGCTATTGCAGTGAAAGGTGTATATCACAATACGCTCGCTCTGGACGATACAAGAACGGAGGGGAGCCTTTAAATGGCGACTTACGCTGGGCACCGCCGCTTTCGGCAGCTCCTCCCAGCGCACTGCAAGTCTCGGTAGTGTCTGTCCGTGGCCGTCGCACGCTGATTGTACGCTTTAGAGTCGTGGAGTTTGCGCAATGATAACTCACGTGAGCAATGGTCGCGCTCTCTAATCGTGCTCTTTAAATGCTTTTCATATTAGTCAAGAGTGCACTCATTCACTTTCATGTACAGCCTACTCCGCCAATACACGTGGACAGCGCGGCCAACGTACCGGCGGCCGGGTTTAGCGAAATCACTGCGGGGCGGCGTGTTTTGGGAGGTCCGGGAAGGCGCCGGAATGTGGCCAGAACGTGCCCGTGGGCGGTGGGGATCGGTCGTGTTAGGGTAGGTACCCTAACACGACCGGACGCCCCCGCCTGCGGGCATAAAATCGCACATTTTTCAAAAAATCGCCCCAAACGTCCCCGCGGGCGGGGGGTCCGGTCGTGTTAGGGTACTACCCTAACACGACCGACCCCCCCCCCCCTTCCGCGGGCACGTTCTGGCCACATTCTGGCACCTCCGGAGACCTCCCAAAACACTCCTCCCGGCACTTCCGGCAGTGATTTCGCTGCACACGCCGTGCACATATATCAAACTATGGAAAACTAGCGCTTCACACCCACTTGGTCCGCCACTATTAGCACAATACGCGACCTTTGCGATAGCTCCGAATCGCGACGTGGCCGACACGCGACGTTATCGCACCCGCTCGAAGCGGCACGGACAGCGACCTCAGAAGGGAGCGGACCACGGACACGGACGAGACTGGCACTGCGCTGGGAGGAGCTGCCAAAAGCGGGGGTGCCCAGCGTAAGTCGCCATTTAAAGGCTCGCCTCCGTTGTTTGCGCTGAAGCGATGGATTCCACCGATGATGGAGAGGAGATACATCCTATCGACATGAGTGCTCCGCATCCGGCGTTCCATGCATATGTCAGACTTTTCTTGGTTCTTCGCGATGCTTTGGCAAACAGCGATGGAGGCCCTGATCGGCCACGGGACGTGGGGTTTAGAGGGCTAATAGAGTTCTGCGCCGAGAACTATGTGGATATTCCGGAGGCAAGGAAGATGTTTGAGGAGGCCACTAACTCCAAGAACCTGCAGAACTTGACACTGCAACAGCTGCGAAAGAGTGTTGTGAATAACAAACCTGTGGAACAACGATATCTTGTAACGAAGCTTCTTGACAAGAAGGACAGGGATGAGGACCAGAGACTCCGCGATTTTTTCCTTCTCTCTATGGATATGGGTATATACCTACCGGTGCGATGCCTGGTTGGTTATTTCATGACCAGGAGAAAGCAGGTTCTGAAGACGACAGTGTTCATCCACCAACAGCTGTGAACCCATTTGAGGTCGTTATATACTTATCATACCTCGGCCACATAATGGGAGAGAACCACAACATCAGAATGATGAAGAAAAAACAACCGAAAAAGAAACGAAAAGAGAACCATGCACCATCTGTATACATACCCATATAAATATACATGAGTTTTAGTAAGATTAACAACACTAGCTAAACCAATCCCGAAAGTACTCAATACAAACGGTAATCATTTTTAGTCTATATTTAACTACTCCGCTTCTAAAAAATAAGAATTAGAAGGTAAGATCAGAATTGAAGATTTTCAGAAGTGTGTACCTAATCCTATAAATAAGTCCTTCCTAAATAACCTATAAAAATACTACCAAAACCCAATATAATTAATGGGATTAGAATATTCTGCAATGGGTTTTGCATTATTTTTCCACTTTTACGTCGTTCTCCAAAGACAACTGTGATCGACTGCGGTTCGCTATCAGTGAGGTCGTATGGGCATGGAGTTGTTTTGCGGCTCATCTTGGATACACGAACGTTCAGCACATGGTGAAACCATACATTTACATGAATATGCAGACGTTGAAGTATACAGCGCTAGAGAAACGGGAGTCTGGTTTGCCCCGCCGAGCCAGAGTAGTCGATTCAACACACAGGATGTGCCATAGAGCAGTACTAGTGGATCGGTGGAGACCTTGAGTGATGAATGCGATACAAACCTCCGAATACTGGCTAAGGAATTTTTGACAGACCTCGAAACCATATGCACCCACGATAGCCTCTATAGCTTACGGGCTGATCAGATGAGAAACGGGATAGAGTTTTCGGAGATACGGATGGATACCGTATCTGGTTCTGACTCCGGTGAGTTGCCTGGTCGATTTCAGAAGTTTTCGGAGTTGCTATGGAAACCGATACAGGATATGCGTCATGCGGCAGGGTTCCATGTCGGCATTCACGCGAACCTTGATATTGAACTGACGAAAACCCCTAAAACTTCCGGTAGTGCCGAACCTTCTTCGACCAAGTCTGCCCCACCCCCACCTCGTCGAGAGAATATGGACCTCGTGAGCTCAGATAGCAACGACTTCGAGAAGCCGGTGAATCTTGCGGAGCATGAATCTTGGGTTGCCGGTTACAACATCCAAAAGACTGGTATTGAGCCGCCCATGAAGGGGATATCCAGTCTCCTTCGAATGATATGGACAAGGTGTGGAAGGGGATGAAAAAGTCACACTTTGTAGCGTACAAATGTGACATGAAGGACCTGAGGCACAAACACGAAACATTTGTGAATCAGAGTGAGATTTTATGGGGTGAGGCACAGCTTGTCCTAACAGACCCTCCCTTTAACACTCGAAGGAAGAGGAACAAACGGAATAGTGCTCACGATGTCTTCAGTGAGGATGACATGATCAGTACGGCTGACTTAATAAGTTCCGCGCTTCGGTCAGGTGGGCACTTCATTATATTCTGTGCCATGGCACAGTTTCATGTTTGGCACAGGATACTTTCGGAAACGGCGAGTACGAAAGATGAAGCTGGAAGCGAAGGTAAGCCAGAACTCATGCCTTCGTTTAAAGTGGATGGGAATCCACTGGTGTTCATCCGGGATCGAAGTAATGTTGGAGGGAATCCACGGAAGTTTGAGATACAGCCCGTAACGGAGTACGCCGTTCATGGGGTGAAGCGTGGATTGCGACCATCCGAGGAAGCCAGTCTTACTCCATTTGAGGAGAACAATTTCATTCCTTCTACTTTCCCGGCTAACAGGAATGTAATCGACCGGGTGCCAAAACCGAGAGCCAGGGAGTGGTTGACATGGAAGGTAAATGAGCCAGGTAGTTCAGTACCAAGTGCGCAGTACATAAGACCGGAGCAGAAGTCCAGGGAGTTGATGAAAGAGTTGATATGTCGCTTCACAAGACCGGGTGATCTTGTCATGGACATGTTCGCGGGAACTTTTTCTACGGGTATGGCGTGCCTATCGCTGACAAAGCATAGGAAGTTCTTGGGGTGCGAGAAGAATAGGCCATGTTTCAGGCATGCGAAGCACCATATAACGACTCTTATGGCCGAAGTTCTTCGCGCGGGAAGAATGACATCGTGGTTGAACAGGAGGTGGTGGATGCTGCTTCAGCGACTTATGAACGGGTTCCACATCGGGACCGAGGTCGGCTTGAATGGGAGGCTCCATTTGGATACCCCCAGTACCAAGTGATGCCTGCATATATTACTCAGTTCCTAGGAAGATACTGGAAGGACTGGACTTTGTCGACAAGTGTGGACAGCATACTGTAGATCTTTGGGAGGAGAAGTACCGAGGAGCTCTGAATCTAATGGATATGCATATGTTGTTGACTGTTGAAGCCAATCGCTATCGCTTACATGTAGCATCTTCTAAGATTCGACATCCCCGTGCTGGTATGCGGGTGTTCACGGAACATAAGATATTGGCTGGGGAAACTATCTGTCATTTTATGGAACTTTGGTATACACGGATCTGACGAACCGGAAGGAAAGACACTTAACGTATGGAAGTGGCTGTCTCGGAGCAACTCCAGTGCGGTCCAAGTTGTTTTCTATGATGGTCACTGTGACTGGTACGGAGTTTCTGCACCTGAGGAACAGACCAGGACAGGCTCAGGATAGAAAGGAGAGCGAAGTGTACATTGTCCCGGCGCCGTTTTGTATCGGGGGCTACATTAACGACGCCGGATATCATGCCGGGGATCCCGATTTATCGCAGCCCCGGTCAAACAGGACTCGAAGTGCCAATGTGCAGATGGTGGAAGCGAAGTCCGTGATACAGTTTAAGTCCGACCTTTCTAACTATGCTCTACTTCGTTGTAGAGCAGTAAGAGATATTGAGAGGGGCGAAGAGTTGTATTTCAACTACGGAGAGCAGTACGCCTGGGACTAGACTCTGACATTGGAGCAATAGATGAGTTCAGTACCGAATAGAAAGTAAATATGCTTGTGAATGTTGCAGCTGCCTGCAATACGCGTTGTACATGTACACTGGAGCTCTTCATTTATTTGTAACGGCGATATTTGCGACCCATTGGGCACCTCAAATTCCAAAAAAGCAGGAACTGCGGAGTCTCCCAGAATATCTGAACCATGCACCTCCCCCCCCCCCCCCACCCCCTCCCCCCCAACAATTTCGTGTCATTACCCCGTTTATCTCCACAACATGGGTATAACGCCGAGAAAGCGAAATAGTACGCAGCGGAACAAGAGTGGACAGAAGAAGAGAAGAGCATCGGATGATACGAATCAGGCTACAAGCACCGCACTTCTTAAACGGAGGTCGTCCTCGACGAAGGAGAGAGTCAGTGGGCGTCCTTCTACAGTACTCTCTCGCCCATCTCGCAGCGGAGCGTCTTCCGGGATTGCGTCAAGAATTCGTGGATCAGCGAACGATGTCGTGCCGTCAACTGCCGATAATGCAAATCGTGCATCTGTCTCTGCTCCTCAAGAAGATGAGGTTACTCGGCCCAGCGGGTCAGAACAGGAGGGCATGACAACTGGAACTGAAGAGGTTCGTATGACACCAAAACCTTCATGCCCCAGGCCGATATCGAAGACCGGAGCTACTGGGGCGCGGGTTAAGTCGCCCAGTGGATCTGGACAACAAGAGACAATGACGAGAAGTCGTGAGAGCCCTAGTATATTAAGATCGTCACGTCCCTCCCTGTCTTCTAGAACTGGGGCCGCTATGAATCGTATTATGCCTCGCAATGGGTCCGGAAAAGGGAGAAAGACAATAAGAAATCGAGAGACAACTGATAGACGAGTTACTCCTCGACCTTCCCCTCTTTCCAGAATGGGGGCCGTTGCAGCTCGTACGAGGCCCAATTCATCTGATATACGATGCCATGGAGGAGGACAGACACGGGAGTTGGAGCTCGGAGCCGTGCCAAGGGTGGACACAGAACGCCTGCAGCCTCTCGTGTCTAAGAGTATGGCACATGAGGATAGTTCCGATAACGAAATAACAACGAATCCTGCGGCATAACCGGGGCCTGTCGCCGAAGAGGCTAGGGAAATACCGAAAGATATCCACACTGGTGTGAATTCAACCTCTATGAACAAACGTGATCTTTTAAATGAACTGAATTGCTTGAAAGAAAAGGTTAAGACGCTACAAGAGGACTTGATGGTTCGGGGAATTCTAGTGAAGGTCGCCCAAGAGCAGAGTACGGCTTTGAAAAAGAGGCTTGAAGAGAAGGATCTAGTCATTGAAGGGCTAAGAGGGGCACTGAAACAGGAGGGAGATAGGAGTACACGTGCTGGTGAACCTGGGCAGACAGGTCGAAAGAAGCATAAAATTGAGGTGTGCGACGAGTTTCGAGGGGTTGCTCGAGCAGTGTATCACAACATGCTCACGTGGGCAAGGAGAGAAACAAGTGAGCTATGGCTCGAAGGTGATTCGCTCACCCGAAATTGGGGTAACCGTGCCGAGAAGGTGGAAGACGCAACTGAGAGTGGGGAAGGGCTTATTGAGCCGGAGGAAGGTGGTTCATACATGGTTCCTAAAAACCCCGTGGAGCTCTTGGGCAGTTTTGGCATGTTCACACCGTCGGTAGAGGGGGGGCCAGATGCTTTGCTGAAGAAAATGGTTGAAAGCGAGTTGAAGGAGTTGAGCTGGGAAGGTATTAGAAAAGCATCTCTTACCGACAGGTGTATACTGGAACTTTGTGCAGATATGTGCCTTAGGCAGAGAATGCGGCAGACCATGAGTGACGTCGTGGGCGTTCGTAAGAGAAATACGAGGGATAAACTATTTCTGCTCCTGGGGTACGATCTGATTTGGAGAAGAACAGAGCTGGTAGGAGAGAATGCTGACGAACTCACAATGCAGTTGAAGGAAGCGCAGGAGAACATACTGCGTCTTGACGAAAATGGTGTACCGAACACTTCATGGTGGAGAAAAGCCCCATTTGTTCGTCTAAAGTACTCCAATGCGGACAATGTCGAGGATCTGCCGACGGAAGATCAACACTTGTTCTTCCGAAACCGTGTCGGGGTACAAGTGCTGAAGGAGTTTATTGGGTATGATGTGGAAGACAAGGATACGGGCACCTTTTTAGATGGCACAATACTGTTGCTCGCACGTTTGGACGCTTGGGTGTTGACGGTTGTGAGCCTTCTAAGTACGGATGTGTCAAGGGGTGGCCAGAGACAGAAACTGTTTACAAAGAAGTTTGCTGAACTGCTACCTCTGTGTTTAAAGAATGTTCTGGGGGATGTTAGGCAACATGTCTTGAGGACCAATTCCAGCGAGTTTCATAATTTTGGAACGACAACGGAAGCTTGGACTAAGGTTCTTGGTAATGACATGAGAGAGGCTACATTTGGATATCGAATGCCGTCGAACGGAAGACTTTACCTCACTGTGAAAGAACATTTTTTTATTGACAGTGTGAGCCGAAGGTTGGGTTCTATTAGCGATTGTTTCGTTGGTGAATGCGAGGAAGGGGATATGGAGTTCAAGGAAATGGACATGAACGATTTCGGAAGTAGCACAGGATCACAAGAAAAGGCACCACCAGGTGAACATGTACAGGATGGAGCCCTTAATGTTAAAGGCTGTACAAGATCAACGTGCTCAGTTGGTCCTTCATCTGAATCATGATAGAATCGATTGATGTAGAATCGGTGTTGAAACCATTGAAGTGGAGAACAAAAAGGTGGAGCAGGGTAGTTTGATCGAACAACATGGACAGTTCCCTGTAGTGCAGAAGCCGGAACCATCCCGTACCAAGGAGTTAACTCTACGATAGTCTCCGCTTTGGAATGACGAAGAAACGGAAGAGTGTGGTTCTTTTCATCGTTTGTAGCCCACCGTAAAGATGTGCATTTCAATATGTGGTCGATGTTTGTTGCGGGGGGTAAAATCTCGAAATACCGGACGAATACCACCTCTGGTGCGGTTAAGTGCAGAATCAAGGAGAGATATTCGAATCAGAGCGACTACCTGGGCAACCCAAGTCTCTGAATCTTCTCCGCTTACCAATACAGTGGAAAACTTTGGCTTTCTACTGGGACCAAATGCTGGAGAAGCGAAGACTCGTTGGATGATGGGGTATTTGGGTCGTCCCAGCTTAAGTGTCTTAGAAGACGAATCGAAGTGTTCAAGAGTCGGAACGAAACCGCCTTTCACGAGGGCCAAATTCACAAGAGTTATCCTCGTTCTTTCTGGGAAGTATGTAATAGAGTGCTCATCCAGTGTTTCTTTCACGAGACTGAGGAAAGGAGGAAGGGCCTGTTCACCAATTTGGTCAAGAATCGACCTTGTGTCCGTACTTGAGAACATCTCTCTAACAGCAGTCCATGTTTTTGAACTGGACATACTTGAAACACAATTTTGAAGAGCTCGTGAAGTGAAAGAACGCCCTCTCATTGCAAATCGAGGAAGCTGTGTGGAAGTTCCTGGTAAACCTAAATTACGCTGGTAAGGAGTATTGCCATTCCATTGCTTTCTAACATGTCCGTGCTCAATGGAGCGAATAGTCTCCTCCACAGCCGTTGCTGTTCTTCTGGACGTTTTTTTGTAGTGTCTCTTAAATAGCAGGTGTGCATGTTCGTATATGCCTGCGTCGTAGTACTTGATACTTCCCAGACGGCGAATATCGTCCACGAGATGATCGAGAAGATGAAACTTCAGAGTTCCTAGTCTGGAGGGATGAAAATCCGCCAGAGTCTTTGTTGCGGAACGCTTGAAGGCTTCAATCTTCGAACTAAGACACAGGAGAGAGCTTTCAGTCCAATACGGCTCACGATTGTATCTGAATAAGGTCGAGAGCAAGTCCGAGTACTGAGAGAAAACGCCTGTGATTGGGGCAACGTCCTGTTCTCCACAGCATATGTCAAAGAATGCTCCTATGAAGGGGAAGACCATGTCAAGTGCTTTGTAGTTTTTGGCCTCCAGCATTCCACGGAGACCGTCTTTCGTGAAGATACCATTCAAAGATTTGCCTTTCTCCTGCGTGGAGAAATCGATATGTAAACCTTTGGCAGGAGAATCGCGTTCTATGGCAGCTAGAATTGCGTTTGCATGGTTGAGGAGTTGGGTGCGTATCGTTCGAAATGAACGCGATGCAGATGTTCCTATTGTGGTGCACAGGGTGTCTGACTGCAGTATCTCGATTGTGGCCGTTTTTATCAGCTTCGAGATGTCGAGATGCAAGTTGTGTAATGGTTCGAATGAGAACAGATTGTATGGAGAAAATCCCGGGATCATTCCAAGGCTTACCGAAGTTTTGAGGAACGAAGGAATGAGAGATATGGAATTTGAACGCATCAGAGTATCCGCTTGAGATCTCCTCTCCCTCGCACGACGTTGACGTCTTTCCGCCTCGTCTTTTTGTGCATGTTTCAAGATAGCTGTGTATGTCTTTCGGATGCTTTTCGTGCTTTTTTGAGAACGTCCGTTGAATGAGGTGGGAATAGGACTGCATAAAGATGAGCGAGAGACTTTGCATCTATGACACGGGCTTTCCGTTTTGGTCCCATGAAGAATGGACAGAATGTCCTTAGCCTCAGGAATATCCGCACAATAACTTGCAAGCAGAGGATGGCACACTCGACTTAGTTTGTCTTCGCTGATGAACTGAAAACCTTTCTGCGTGAGATTTAGAATGGGCTCCAGGACTTGACGAAGAGATTCTTGAAGGATTTGCATCCTGGACTCGCGTAGAGACTTGCTAGAAACGAATGGCATTGCGTCTGCTTCAGATGCGGAAACCTCGATCAGTGTGGTAGGGAAGTATGCCACTACTGTGAGGTCATCACGGATGCACTTACGGCGTAGCTCGTAGGAGAAGTTGAGAAATATGAGGTGAAGAGGATAGGCGGTAACCGATGTTTGCTTTAGAGTTGTTGAAGACTTTTCGGTGTATA
The DNA here is from genome assembly GCA_022539475.1 of Gracilaria domingensis. Classification (NCBI taxonomy): domain Eukaryota; phylum Rhodophyta; class Florideophyceae; order Gracilariales; family Gracilariaceae; genus Gracilaria; species Gracilaria domingensis. The sequence goes on along the minus strand of VCMS01000213.1, from coordinate 117,112 downwards.
CCTGCAGAAGACCTAGGAAAGATTCACTGTAACTTATTTCTTGGGAGTACCACACTATTCTACTATCCAAAGAGCCCATGACCATTTCCTTAAGTTTTGAGGTAGCGTCTCTTGCGAGAGAGCCGGACATGGGGTGAGATATTTTCGTGGAGTGGGTCTGAGGTATAGGGTGGAAGAATGTGTTTTCGTTGTTAGCCTACTGGAGCTATTTCACAAGTGTCTGAACGGGGTCTCTCGTGTAGAGGGTGGCGCTGAACTTACATCCTTCTGGCGAAACAGTTCTTCGATTGAAACCATCCTTTGAGGCGTATCGTTCGAAAATGGCGTTCTTCAGTTCTGTACAGCGCTTGGAACTTGTTATGGTCTCGTTGCATCGCTTTTGCGAGAATCGCGGGTCCCGAAGTAGCCCAACTAGCTCTTCTGCCTCACGATGACCAAGGTTGGAAGCTACTGAAGCCAGACAAACCGTGAGATAATCCATATGCAAATCACCGAGGGCCTCCTTAAAAGGCACTGGGCGGGAAGTGCTTCCGTGTTCTCGCTCTAATGCCGCGGGACCCGGGGAAGGAGAAACACAATGCGAAGTGTCTGGAATGGGAGGGGCGCACGGAGTGGGGTCAACGATGTCCTCGGACACCGGAAGCTCGGGAAGGCGACAAGGGGCAGTGACCGTTTCGGAAGATGCGGGCGTGGGCGCGGAAAGCTTGAGACGCTTGCTTCTCCGAATGGGCCGGCTATTGTCGTCTTCCAGCGCTGCTTTCAGACGAAACGGGCAATGGTTGACATGCTGTTGAAGAGATAAGACTCCTCGGCGAGTAACGAAGGGGCACCCACGCTTCTTATGTGTACAGTAGTAGACCACGGGAAGAAGAAATGAACGAGAAAGGACGACAAAGACTGCAAGGGAAGGTCGTCCGAAGGGGGAAGGAGGTCGAGCGACAGTCAAAATCGACGTCATGCTGAGAACGGAGAATATATTTTGAGTTTAAATCACGTGCTTTCGTTCAAAAAGGAACGTAGGTACACGTCGACCTCAACACAAGGGTGTACTTTTCGTATTATCTCCCAATGGTTATAAACCTGTGATTTTCCAACGTTGTACGCTGTATACATGTCCAATCTCGCACAGAAAAATAAATCTCTTCCCTCCGCCGCCGCCGCCGCGCCGCCGACGTCCGACCTTCCGTTACCGTCGTGATCCGTGCCATCTACATCCTCGCGTAACACTCCGCTCCGTCCTTCTTTTTTCCTCCCTCTACTTTATGGAGGCTCCTTAGAGTAGAGGGCGGAAAAAAGTAGGACGGAGTCATCCGTATCTCACGGATGTATTCCGTGCAGTCTATTCGTACGTTCTTCCATATCCTTCCACGTATCTTTGCTGTAAATTAACCAATCCTCACCACGTTTCTTCGCGCTCTGCGACATGCAAACGGCAGGAAAAAAGCTTTGGGTTACCGGGTTCCCGTTTTCACCCTCAACTTCTTCTATTTCTTCAAGATATAGAACGAGTTGAAGAGTGAAAACGCGAACCCCGTAACCCAAAGCGACGACTGTAACTACGCGACTAATGGTTCATTTCGTTGCGCCATAGGCTCTAGCGTCTCGCGTCTTGCGCTACTTTTGGTTTCTGGGCGATCTTGGATCTCTGACTGTTCGGGATAGGCGATTCTGGTACTTGGTTGGGACAGAGGCTGCTCTTTCGTTTATTGCATCTTGCGGTATGTTTAGTGCATGGGCATTCCTGGTGTCCTTGCTTGTGAGTTCTCGCTTCGACACCTTTCGCGTTTTACGATGAATGGAATTCTGGTAATCTAACCGATCCCTTTCCTTCTTTTTCTTTCTTTTGCGAGATACTAGGTCCCTCGACTTTTCTAGCGCAACGTTTCTGTTTTGCTTTATCAATTGTACGTTCCATCGCATTTCAAATGTATCCAACGGAGCATTGACTAACTTATGGATACTTTCTGCTTTCGTATACAGGTAAACGACCAATTTCATATCGTCTCTCAAGATCGATGTCTGACTGTTCGGGATAGGCGATTCTGGTGCTTGGTTGGGACATAGGCTGCTCTTTCGTTTATCGCATCTTGCGGTATGTTTGCTGCATGGGCATTCTTGGTGTCCTTGCTTGTGAGTTCTCGCTTCGACACCTTTCGCGTTTTACGATGATGGTGGGCTGGTAATCTAACCGACCCTTTTCCTGCTTTTTTTTCCTTTTGCGAGTTACTAGGTCCCTCGACTTTTCTAGCGCAACGTTTCTGTTTTGTTTTATCAATGGTACGTTCCATCGCATTTCAAATGTATCCAACGGATCATTGACTATCTTATGGATACTTTCTGCTTGCGTATACAGGTAAATGACTTTTGATGTGGACGTAGCTCACGAGTTGCAGGTGCAGGTTCCTCAAGTAGGGAACCATGCATCTGGGCATGGTTCCCTACATGAGGAACTGAGAGGATGAGGCGCTTCGCGCCTCATCCTCTCGGAGTGCGTATTTGTTCTACCGATACCGCACTTTGGTGCAGGTGCCCTCTGCGGCATCTGGCGCAGATTGCGCCTACACCCGCTTCATCATGGGGAAATGGTACATTTAATATAGCGAAGTAATGTTTAGCAAAAGCGGTCGATAGAAGAATAGATACGAATAAAACGGTATGATTTCATAATGGACATCATCTGTACTAGCAACAGTATTAAATGCGTTGCAGGGTATCATTCCGCAGAAGGTATCGTGTAATTTGCACCTTAATGGAAACTGAACCTAGACTTCGCGAAATACCGTTCAGGTAGCCCTCGACTAAAGAACTAGCACGAGTGGAAAACCCACCAGTATTCACTGCACAGCGATTCTGCACGACCCAAGCAATTATCTTCAAACTTTGAAATAGTTGATCTCGATATTTTTTCAAAACATTTACTGGACGACCCTCGCCAAAAACTAGCATCTGCAAGAGACAGACGCGTCTGCGTCATTCGGCTTGAGGTGCATTTCACCAACAAGGAAAGCGTATATCTTGGCGTGCCACTGTCTTGGTGCTTGTCTAAGCCCATAGATCGCTTTCTTCAGTCGGCACACCAAGTCCTTCTTTCCCTGCTGTGTGAACCTCATTGGCTGCTCCATGTACACTGTCTCGTCAAGGCCACCGTTCAGAAACGCAGTCTTCACGTCCATCTGGTGCAACTGAAAGTCTCG
>VCMS01000213.1:97979-113393 GCA_022539475.1 Gracilaria domingensis | reverse complement strand
GAAACTAAGTAGTTTGGCATTTGCGCCGGGGAGAGCTTGCACTCAAAAAATAGAAATTTTGAAGATGAATTCCAGCTCGCGAGCAGTTTAATCTGGGTCTCCTAGTTATGTTAGAGGTCGACTTCTCCACACCATCCACTCTTTTTCCCACCTCTCTCTCAAATCTGCGCTCGGCTAGTCGTTTCATTTTCCCAAGTGCGATGCAATCGCAGACTCATCTCATGACAAACCACCTGCTATCAGCTTTCACCATCAGGGCTCCCCACCTTAAATCTAGAAGCAATTTATTTACTTTGCGCTCTTGCCCGAGAGGAGCCCCGCCGATCCCTATTCACTTCGCTGTCGCCTACCGATTCGTCGTGCGTCCCGCCGCTCCAGTACACCCGACAGTATCACGGACCATCGCGGGCCGTCTTCGCTCCTCCGCCTCCGCCGTTTGGACGCCACAACATTGCAGCGCTCATCAACACTCAAGAAACATTTCTCCCTCTCGCCAAACTACCCTTTGGAGATGATGCTTTCGTGTCGTACTTCCCGCGAAGCAGCGTCAGGTCTCTTCATTCACCACTCGCCATTGCCTCCATCCCGTGTACGCAGCATCACTCCCGTGTCGGTTACCCGCTGTAAACATCCCCACGGGCATCCACCACAGAGCTTGGGAACGCTCCTTCACTTCCCTGAATACTACAGATCCACTTTCTCCTTTATTTACAGTCCTAACCTCTTCGATGCACCTCTCCACGGATTCGGACACGATGCCGAGCATAGAAGAGAAGCTGGAGAAAGCGCAAAATACGTTCGTTAGAGCAGATCGGAAGAACATAACCTCCAACGGTCCTAACATTTATGAATACGATCAAATATCAATACTACGCGTATCTACACTTATCATAGATATGCCCCCGAAAAACCTCGTGTCGTCCAGCGCCAAGCGATGCGCCTCATCCACGTACTAAGCAGGCATCATTCTTATTTTGACTGCGACAACCTGGCAAAGATTGCACATCTGACCTATCCTTAGTACATACTCTCGACACCGTCATATTCGTTCCACAGAGGGCTCTTTCAGTCCTACAATGCCAACAAGGAATATTAACTTTCCTCGATTTCGCCAAATTATGTTCAACACGCGAATCCTGCGCGAAATGAGCGACCGGCGACCATGACAAACGCTTCATCATCAGCCGGACATGCGAATCGCCCTACCAAAACTGGGATGATCTGCCAGTTGGTTAAGGACGTGCAACCACGATGCATCTTTCTACCAAAATCTTTTGTCGACCGTGCGCTCCAGCTGCGTACAAGCTCAGACGCCTCGTAGCACAGACACATTGCACGAAGCACACCACACTGATCTAAGACATCGTGACGTACGAGTGACACTTTCAAGAACCTCAGCATTACCCAGGAAGCCACCTGCCCAAGTACGAAACCTCCGAAACCCTGGCAGTAGGTCCGGGACATGCGAAGAAGGCTCGGGCCCGGATGACATCGGCCTGAATGGGCGTACGTCTGATAACCAAACCAACCAGACGGGCATCCATGCCGCTCTTAGCTCTCATTCAAGACTTCGCAATGATAACATCAATTTCGGCTATAACTGCCCGATTAGTGCCGTAATTATTTCCAAAAATAAGAATTTTTTTTTTAAAAAATGGGGGGCCCGTATTATAATGTGCGTTACAGTACAGTGGCCATTTGGAGCCTTGCCGTATTGTATTCTATGATCGTTTATTGGTACAAAATGTAGCAGCAGAGCATAATTGATGACAAATATGTCTCATGTACCCAAATCATACGACCAATATGATTTGGACCAGTTCACGTCATTATATTTCTATGTCGCTCTCTTCTCAGCTCACCGTCTGGCGCGCCTGCTACCGGCGCTGGTCACAACTCTCTCTACGCCGTCCCTGCCGCGTGTCGGTGGTGCTGCACCAAAGTCTGCGCCCTCCTCCGCGACCGCTGCGCGCCCCATCGCTACACCGCGCTTGTTCTACCTGCGCTGCGCATCCCCTCGCTGCCTGCCGACCCCACAGCCGCCCCGCGCTCTCTCCAGCGGAGCGCCGCTGGCGCCCCCCGCCGCCTGGCACCGCGCCGAAGTAGCGCTGCTCACGCTGCGCTTTTCTTGTCGCTGAGCACGCGCGATCTCGCCATTTCGCGCCGCCGCGCTGGGCGCCGCTCATGCCCGCCACTGCTCACGCGCCCCGCTGTGAGAGCCGGCGTGCGACCACCGCCTACACGGCTGAAAGACGTCATTCTCCTTAGCTGACACGCACGCGGCGCCTTATCAAGTCCTCGCCGCCTCACAACGGCCACCACGGGCATGCAACTCCGCCGGCTGCCGATGCGCCGCGCAAACTCCGCCCACGCCGCAGCTAGCCGGCGGAGCCACCTAGCCGCTTGCGCCCATTATCGCCGGACGGAGCGCATTGCGAGTCGCCACTAGCCGCGTAGCAGCTCCGTGGCGCATATCTGCTGTTTGCGCTCGCTGCCTAGTGCACAGCTCGCCGCCGACGCCGGTGCAAGCTGCTGTCCCCGCCAATCTGCACGTGCTGTGCGCGCCGACGCGGACGCGTTTTGCGCGCGCTTGCGAGCACGCGCTTAGCAAACCGACGCAGCACGGGCTGTCAGCCCGGCTGGCTGGTGCTGCTGGCTTCGAACGCGCCCGGGGCGAGCAGTGGCACGCGACGCTACGGCATGAGCTGCAAGACTTGTTCACGCTCATTGCCCCCCAGTCTGCCTTGGAGATGTATATTGTGCGCTTCTCGTCGCCGGTCTAGCCGCGACCCGCTCTCAATATCAGACTTCCCCCCCAAGGTCAGCAAATATTGTTGGAAACCTCGTCGACCTCTGACCGCCGGCGAGCGGCCTGCGTGATCGTCCCGGGCAATCAAGGAGGTTTCTCAGTTCAAGCGCGTTTGGGAAGTGAATCAACACGGCTGTGGCGCGCCTCTTGTACCAAACGAGGACTCTGTTAGTCCGAGCTTTCAAGACCATGGTCAACCTGTGAACATCGCAAGCGCGCGAGCCTGCAGTTCCCTCTTAAAATTATATCCCGACCATCCGAACAGCTCGATGCACGTGAGAGTCTTTTGCTGCGCTGAGTTTACTGCCATCACCGAATTAGAGCGGTTCGCTTGCTATGCCTCCAAATTATATCCGCTAGGTGGTCAAGGTCTGTCACCTCATGGCCGAGGCATCAGGCGAACTTGCTTGCCAGCGACCACTGCATCAACTCAATCGTTCCCGGCAATGCGTTCGCGAAAGCGGGTTTCGCCGCGCTCTGGCGACGTTCTTGCCTCCGCAACATGTGGAGGAATGAGACTCTTTAAAGGTTCTGGACTACACAGCTGAGGCTTATGGATGTATGAAGGAAAGTGCGAAGAGTGCTCAAGGCACTGGAAGGCACTCTCGAAACTTTCGATAATCACGTAACTCCAAACTATTTGGTGAAGAATCGCTCAATGCCGTTGACGTTTGTACTGTCTGTGCTTTGACTCCTTCACACACAGCGCACGAGGATGAGAGCGCTCGTGTCAAAACTCTCTGTCCGAGACACACACATGAGAGCGCCTTGCGTTCGTTGTGCCATTGATCGCGAATCTGTTGGACTTGCGACAGAGCTCGAGCCGCAAATCTGAAACTACGCGGGTATCATGTAGCCTCACCGGAAAGGAGCTGCAAAACCTCTGGTCTCTGACGAGTATGTCCTCGTCCCTTTGATCGAGTCGCTTGAAACTCATAGGGCAAGTTGACGAGACAATCGGTGAGCTGGTTCCGAATCTGGCACGAGGCTCGCGTAGGTAGGCAATTCTACGCTTGCAGCGACCAAGGTTGATGTCGAGCGTTCTGCAATCCAGAGCAGTGTCATGGAATCCATTATGCTGCCAAAGCTGCAGTTTCAGCCGGCTAAGCCTTGGCGGGCATGAGGCAACGCAATGCTTCGAAGCAGCTACAGGCCGCGCGAGGTTCAGTTTGCCGCTCGATGAGAGTTGCAAAGTATGCAAACAAAATTAGCAAGAAGCCCACATCGGAGTTATCCTCGGAATCCGCGCTTCCTCGTCTCTTCGCTTGCTGGTTGTGTGATGGCGCCCTATACGACCCAGCAGCAGCAAGCTTATATGGCCCTTGCATAACTGGGGCGCCCTTGAAACCAGAGACGACGCAGGAGATGACAGCAAGAACTGGAAAGACGCCTGAATAGAAGGTGCGCCAAATACTCAGGGCCGCGGCTTCGTTCTGTACGCAAAGCGATTGTAAATATGCCTGAGCAACGCTATCTAGCTTCTGCTCATACCGCGTGAAAAGGAACCCGCACCACGCTTAGACCTCACGAACCTTCAAATGCATTGTGATTACAGTACATGTCGCGAAGCGCAAAAACGTTTGTAGCGGGCTTCCAGTCATATTGGAAAGGACAGCATGTGCAATTGAGGCCATTGTCTTTGAGATTTTGTCAAGCGCATCTTTGGAGTCGTCTAAAGCGTAGCTGTTTGTGCAGCCTGTCTGCTGTCCGAATTGTCGAGGAAGAAGGATTATCGAATATGCAGCATTGATGCGGCAGAATGTGCGCGTTAACACCAGAGAAACCGTTCAAGTACGAGAAAGTCAGGGACCACTTTCAGAGTCGATGTCTCCAAACTCGTCGGATTGTAAACGCTAAGCGTACCAAATGTGTCACAGATGGTTTGGGAAACTGGGTCTGATGAATGCAGATGCTGTGATGCTTGGAACAAGCGCGAAAGTGCAAGAAGCTATTGTGCAAAGCAGCGATTCAGTGCCTCAATCTCAATCACAGGGTGGCGGCGTGAGAAGCTAGAAGAAACACGTACTTAATTTGCTGTGTGTGTTGAAGAACTGAGCAGAACGATTGGACATTCGACTAACATTTGTTTTTACCCTTTCAAGCCATTGAGAAGTTGTCCGAACGGTTCTCAAACTGAACTGCAATTAGAACTCCCTGAGGCGCTAAGAGGCATTTGATTAAAACATTAGTAAACCTCAGAAAAAACGGCATTCACGAACCCAAGTATAAAGTGCTAAGAAATAGATGGCGTTAACAATTTCTTGATACTGGTTCAACGTTTCCAAGATTCTACGCAATGAAGGGTGTGATTGTTGAAGGACACGCGGAATTGCGATCCAGAGCTCGGAACGAAGATTCCGAGCCTTGGTGCGATCCGTTGCAATTAACTATGCACGGCGTTAGCATTTCGTTGATCATAGCTTAGGCTGGGGCGGCTTTGAGGTGTGAAAGTAGAGCTTAGCATTAGCAAAGACGGTTCGGCTAATCTGTCGTTTACGTATCAACCTGTGTGACCGTTCCAAACGGACTATGAAACTCAATCGCCTGCCACTCACTGGAACGCGTCCCTTGTGAGCTTCTTTCTAGTTAATCCAAGTAAGTTTGAACGCAACTGAAGCTAGTTTAATCGCTTACAGCGTGCGTGTACGCGTCTTAGTTACTCGTAGGTATGCTGTGACTTGAGACCTTGGCTGAGCACAACGCATGTGTTCCAATCTGTTCATGCCATTGAAGCCGCGTTAACTCTGCATCATCACCGGTGCATGTGTATAAAAGAAGAACAGGAAAGCTATGTCTGAACTCGGAACCGCGACCACATCTTGATCGACGATAGAGTGCATTCGGAGTGACGCTTTTCAGGATAATCTGTTTCCCTCGACGTGCCAATGATGTCGCCCAAAGCTGCACGTGTAAGATTGTTCTCTTGGTTTAGACAATCATGCACTTTCCGCACGGCCAACGACATCTTATATGACATGATACGCCACTCTCAAAATCGCTTGATGAGTACGACATGATAAGTACTATTCCCGCCAGGAGACTGCTCGTGTATGCTCTCTGATGAATCCATCAACTCCTCGTTCAATCATCATGCAATCAGAATTTATGCGTCTTCTATCTTTAAAGCGCACGCCGCCGATGTTATGAAGGCCTTGCACTGGCTATAAAACCTGCCCGAAGCGACGCGATGAGTCGCCTTGCAGTAGCCTTAGAGTTTCAAAACGACCACCAACTCCACATGTCGCCCTTTTGTTTCTCCATTCTCCGGAATGAGTTGCGCAATATTGGCGCACACCTCAGTTCGAAGCTTTCTTTCTTGGCGCATTCTCGTCGCGAGGGCCCTTGAAAATGACGTTCATAGAGTTTACACTCGACACTGCAGGTCTGAAGGCCTGAGATCGACGAGGTGCGTCCTCTCCTGCGGTGCATGCGCCGTGTATGGTCAAATCGGTGCGATGCGGAGCGACGGGGCGGTGCTTGTCATATGCCTACACCATGGACTACCATTGAAAGCCGCGGCACGTTGCGCTGCGAATTATCGCGCTGCTGCTGTTTGTGATTCTGTTTCCGCTGTGTTGCTGTCACAGACCACAGGTGGTCGCGTCCGTAGTTCCGGAAGCAGAACCTGCCCAACTCTGCGAAATAGTAGTCGGATCTGATAATTGTGGGCAACCTGAGCGATCATAATGAAGACGGCCGTCGTGACCTCATGATTGCAAGAAATGGCCGGTCTCAGCAGGAGTGCGAGAACCACCACCAGAGAATGCAGCGCACACCCCAAAAACCTTGAACACGTATTGCCAGCGTTGTGGCGCTGGTTTCATAAGCGGACGCCCACTGAAGATCCACCGAAGCAGCTGGACTTACACGCGAACGGTTGTTCATCTCAAGCGAGCAGCCTCGAAAAGTCGGTATCCGCCGCCATCGGTGTCATGCTTCCATTGCTTGTTCGGTCCGACACATAAAACGTCATATGGGCCACATTTCGCGTTCAGAGTTGGAAAAGTTCGAAATGATGCCAAGCCCCAAATGTTATGCGCAATACCCATGCATAGCCTAACCTCGGCGTCCCACAAAAAGAAAGTCCATACCATTGGCAGGTCATGCGATCGCGCACGTATCCCAACTCCACTCGAAGTAGCCTGTTGAAGTTTTGCGTATCGGTGGCCCCAATGTCGTGTAGAACAGCGCTTAATTCTGATGCTCGCCGACATGAAGGAGACCACGTCCGACCGGTGCGGCTGCTCGGTGATCATGTTCGGCCCAGCTGAAAACCCGTCGGAGACGGGGTCACCGGCGGCGATCGCCTCGTTCGGGTGCCGAAAGAGATCCGGGCCTCCCGCGCCCAGTAGAAACTTGGATAGCTGCGGGTTTGCTGCTGTCACTTACGCCACCGACGCAACCGAGGGCTCGCAGCCATGCAGTAGCACACCCAAATCGGCGCGAGACGCGCGTCGACACCGACTTCACCGCGGATGCGGCTACGGTAACGATGGCGCGCGCGAAAAAGTTCGGAGACTGAGCGAGTCCGTGAGCGAACGGAGCGTGTTACGGCGGTATGGCAGATGCCAGGATACGGGCAACCGGCCAGCGATCCACGCGCGAAGTGCACCGGGGTGGAGCCTCGAAGGAGCCTAGCGCAATGTACTGCACTACAGCGCGCATAAAATGACTGAAGCGCGCAACATGCGCACATGAAGGCGTCGCGCGCCACGCACATCGACGACGCACAGCTCTGCGGCGCGGAGACAGCGCGCGCGGAGTGCGCGCGCACGAGAAGCTGCCTCGCGCGCTGTCAGCGAGGGCGCTTCAGCTCGAACAGCATGCGCTAGTTTTGGCTGGCGTTGCGTGCGGGTGTGTTAGAAGTCTGTGGACGCTACCACGAATGAACGAACACGTCCCGCGGCGTGATGGTCGTCGCTGTTAGGGCAGTACCCTAACACGACCCGGACCCCCCCCCCGCGGGCATAAAATTCGTATCATTTTTCAAAATCGCCAAACGTGCCCGCTGGCGGGGGTCCGTCGTTTAGTGTACCTAACCCTACACGAACGACCCCCCCGCCCGAGGCCATAAAAAGCAACATTTTAAAAACCGGCCAAATACGTGCCCGCGGCGGTGTCCTTCGTTTAGTACCTACCCCTAACACGAAACGACCCCCCCCCCACGCCCCGCGCACGTTCTGCATATTTTGCCACCATGCAGCGACCTCCAAAACACCTTCCTCCACAACCTCCCGACACTCATTACTGTGCACCTGCCCGCCACACTGTGAACGCTCGCACGTGGATTGGCGAGTAAAAGAGCTGTATATACAACGCCGCTAACATCAATGAGAGTATATCTCGAGTATTATAAGCTCTTAAAAAAGCACAATCAGAGCCCAGTATTACTCGCATTAGAGTCTAAATCCACTACAACCACCTGTTCACAGACAAATTTTTAAACCGTTTTTGCAGCCTTCTTCCAAACCTCCCAAATACACGTTTGATGCAGTTACTTCAACGAGTGTTTTTGTGCAAGCACAATATACATCATAAAAGACTCAACTATTTTTCGTATCCAAATATGCTCCTCTACTAAAAGAGACTCACGACATGTGTTTTGCTTACAAGTTGTTACTTATTGACACTACACTATTACCACTGCTCAGAGCCAGCACGGTGACGAACTACGAAAGCCGCCTCCAACACTTTCACGCCACGAAAGTGGAATGCGCCGAGGAGCGGCAGATAAACAGAGTGACATAGTAGCTACTTAAAATACTCCACTCTTGTTTTCTTGAATACAAATTCACCATGATGTAGATGAGGTAATATCGTCTAGCATGAGCCCATCGGCTCTGGCTTTTACGCTAATATCGAAATTAATGTTGTTTCTGACGGGCTGAAAACACACAGAAGGCCATTCAACGATCATAGAATCCCTGAAGTATAGTGGTAGTGATTTCCTGCGAACACTAAAGAACCAAATGAGTTATGAATCAGCTACTACTACATGATCTCACAGGTTTAGAACGGGGGCATGTAGCAGCCCTATATGCTAATCATTCAGTTACTAAAAAATCTATTGGAGAAAAACCAAACCAGAGTGTAGTGAAAGCAACATATGTAGTAGAAAACCCTTCAGCCCGCATGCTTGGCTTGTAGCACATGACAATAGTTCCATATGAACTCCTTCGCTTCGCCCTTCTCCGGTAACAAGCCTTGTCACAAACAATAAAGAGAGAATATAAATCGACGTTGTGGAGATACCGAAAAATGCTGCCAAAGTGTATTCTCTTCTGTTAAGAGCGTTATAAAACTTCAGAGTTCCACTTCCAGAAGCTATGAATTGCTGCCGACACGTGTCGAGCAGACATTTGAGCCATTCAATCTCACCGAAGAGACGAAATAGAGCTTTCATTACCTCATGGCCACTAATCACCATTAATTTATTCCAAGCAACGTTCCGAGTACTGAAGAGAAAATTTTTCTGCATTGGGCCTGTCCTGCGCTCCCCTCAATTTCAAAGAATTCCCATCATGAAGAAAAATATGTCAATGTCTTGTATGCTTTGCCTCCATCATTTCAAAGGAGAAATCTGCTTTGAAATTCCATTCCCAGTAACCTGGCCTTTCTTCTCGCGACAAATCAAAGGCAAACTCTGACAGAAAAGTGCATTTCAGGAAATAGATTTCGTTTGTAAAAGTTCTGGATTTGATTACGCTATCGTCGAATATGAACGTGACGCGATCATCCGCGCTCTAAGCACTCCCATAAACATGATGATTCTATTGCAAGTGTTAGGGTCTCTGACTACAGTCTTCTCGATTTCTTCGATATTAAATCATTCCAATATGACGAGAGCAAGTTTGCGTACTGTCGACGAAGTCTCTTGTTTCGACAGACCGCATAGAAATAACCTCCGAGAATCTTATGGTCAGGCGAGTTTGCATGCGACGAAGAGAATGAGGAGATATGATTGGAACGCATGAAAAATATCCGGCTTGATCTCGTCTCCCTTGTACGACGTAAGTTTCTTTCTCCTTTCGCCTTCTTTGCATATTCGAGAATAACTGAGTTATTGTCTTCTGACGCTTTTATGGGTTTTGGAGAGTCCCTGGTGGGAATGACGTAAGAACATTACGCCAAAGATGCAGGAGGGCTTGCGATCAGGACAGCTTCGTTTGCTCCTAGTAAGAGATAACAGAATGTCCTTAGCCTTCAAATCCGCACAAAATTGCTGAGGAGGCACACTCGATATACTGCGTCTTCGCCCGATGAACTGGAAAACCTTCTGCATTAGATGTTAATTTGCCAGGACTTACGAAGAATTCTTGAAGATTGTGCTCTGGAATCGCGTAGAGACTTGCTAGAAACGAATGGCATGCGTGTCTGCTTCAGTATGCGAAAACTGTACCAGTGTTAGGAAAATTATGCCACTACAATTGAGTTCATCACGATGCGCTTACGGCGTAGCTCGTCGAGAAAGTTAGCAAATATAGGTGAAGAGTACAGGCGTTACCCGATGTTTTCTTTTAGAGTGTGAAGACTTATCGGTTGTAACATGCGAATACCTACGAAGATTTCACTGTAATTATTCTTGGGAAGTACCACACTTTCCTACTATCCAAAGAGCGCATGCCCATTTCCTTAAGTCCGAGTGCGTCTCTGGCGAGAGACCGGACAGGGGAGATATTTTCTGGATGTTGAGTAGTATGTGGAAGAATGGTTTTCGTTGTTACAACTGAGCTGTTTCACAACGTGTCTGAACGGGCTCTGTGTTAGAGGGTGGCGCTGAACTACATCCTTCTGGCTGAGACAGTTCCGATTGAAACACGTTCTTTTGAGGTATCGTTCGAATGGCGTTCTCATTCTGTACACGCTATTATAACTTGTATGGTCTCGTTGCAATCGACTTGCGAAATCGCGGGTCCCGAAGTAGCCCAATTAGCGATCAGTTCTGCGTTCACGAGACCAAGGTTGAGCTACTGAGCCAGACAAACCGTGGAGATAATCCATATGCAAATCACGAGGCCCCTCAAAGGCACTGGCTGTACTGCTCCGTTGTTTGCATCTAATCCGCGACCGGAAGGAGAACACAATTGCGAAGGTCCGAATGAGAGGGGCGCACGGTGGTCAACGCTGTTCTCGGAACCGAATGGCTCGGGAAGCGAAAGGGCCATGACCGTTCGGAAAATGCGGCGCGGGCTCGGAAAGCTTGAGATCGCTATGCTTCTCGAATGGGCCGCCTATTTTCCATCTTCCAGCGCGCTTTCAGACGAACGGGCAACGGTTAACATCTGTTGAAGAGATAGCACTCTCGGCGAGTAACGAACGCACCCACGCTTCTTATCAGTGACATAGTAGATCATGGAAAGAACGAAGAAAGAAGGAAACGACGACAAAACGGCAAGAGAAGTCATTGGAGGGAAGATTCAGCGACAGCAGATCGACGTCAAGCTGAAATGAGAGAATATAATTGAGTTTAAATCACGCTCGTTCAAAAAAGGAACGAGAGTACACTGTCAACCTCAACACAAGGGTGTACAATTTCGTATTATTACCACTGGCTTTATAACCTACGTTTCGAACGTTGTACGCTGTACATCTGCCAATCTCCGCACAGAAAATAAATCTCTTCCCTCCCCGCCGCCGCCGCCCTCCGCCGTCCGACCTATCTTACCTCGTGATCCGTGCCATCCACATCTCGCGTTCTACTTCCGCCGGAGTAGAACGCAGATGTGGATGGCACGGATCACGAGCGCGCTCCTTCTACCTTTCTCCGCCCTCGCATTCGCTACGAAGTAGAGTGCGGCGGAAGAATGAGGTACGCTCATGTCCGCTCGCTAATGACGCCTCATAAACGACCAATCATCCGTATCTCACGGATGTATTCCGTGCAGTCTTTCCGTGCAATCTTTTCGTACGTGCTTCCATATCCTTCTACGTATCTTTGTTCTAAACTAACCAATCCTCACCACGTCTCTCGCGCTCTGCACATGTACACGGCCAGAAAAATAAGCTTGGTTACTTTCGCGATTACTAGTCCCTCGACTTCTCCTAGCGCATCGTTCGTTTTGCTTTACTCATGTACGTCCATCGCATTTCAAATGTATCCAAACGGAGCATTGACTTAACTTTGATCTTGAAAGAGGAATGAAATGGTCGTTACCTGCCTCACTGTGCGGGATAGCGATTCTTGTACTGTTGCACATAGCCTGCATCTCGTTTATCGCATCTTGCGGGTTATTTTACTGCAGGCGTATTTTGGTGCTGCTTGTGATTTCTCGCTTCGACACCTTTCGCGTTTACGATGAAGCGATTGTCGTAATCTAACCGATCCCTTTTTTCTTCTCTTCTTCCTTTTGCGATTTACTAGTCCGTCGACTTTTCTAGCGCAACGTTTCTGTTTGCACTATCAAATGGTACGTTCCATCGCATTCAAATGTATCCATATGGAGCATTGACTTAACTTATGTTACTTCTGCCTTACGTATACAGGTAAATGACTTTGATGCGGACGTGCACGATTGCATGCACTTTTAGGGAATTGCGTATTTCTGCATGGGCATTCTTGGCTGTCGTTGCTCGGGATTTTCGCTTCGACACTTTCGCGTTTACGATCGAAGGGATTGCTTGTAATCTAACCGATCCCTTTCTTCTTCTTCTTCCTATTGCGCTTATAGTCCCTCGAATTTTCTAGCGCAACGTTTCGTTTTAGTTATCAATGGTACGTTCCATCGCCATTTCAAATGTATCCAACGAGCATTGACAACTTATGGATACTTTCTGCTTGCATACAGTAAATGACTTTTGATGCGTACGTACTCACGAGTACAGTGCAGTTCCTCAAGTAGGAACCATGCATCTGGCATTTCCCTACATGAGAACGGAGAGATGAGCGCTTCGCGCCTCATCCTCTCGGAGTGCGTATGTTTCTACCGATACCGCAATTTGTGCAGGTCCCTCTGCGCATCTACCGCAGATTGCGCCTACACCCGCTCATCATGGAAATGGTACATGCAATATAGCGAAGTAGGTTAGCAAAAGCGGTCGATAGAAAATAGATACGAATAAAACGGTATGATTTCAATAGACATCATCTGTACTAGCAGCAGTATTCCATGCGTTGCAGGGTATCATTCCGCAGAAGTATCGTGTAATGCACCTTAATGGAAACTGAACCTAGACTTCGCGAAATACCGTCAGGTAGCCCTCGACTAAAGAACTAGCACGAGTGGAAAACCCACCAGTATTTACTGCACAGCGATCTGACGACCCAAGCAATTATCTTCAAATTTGAAATAATGATCCGATATTTTTTCAAAAAATTACTGGACGACCCTTCCACTTCTGGACGACCCTCGCCAAAAACTAGCATCTGCAGAGACAGACGGTGTTCATATACGCATGAAATTCTTTTCACATCCCATTCATGTTCGCGGCATTATTGATGTCACTAGACTTAAAATACGTCTCCGATAGATGTCTCCAATGATAATCTTCTTGCATATAAATCTATTACGAATGATATCTTCATACTTCGGATATCGAATGATGCTCTCACTTACTCCACAGTCGTCTCGAAATCACTCCAAATGATTTCGTATGCATCTAGCTGAACAATCGCTAATTCTGGCGATCAACGGAGCATCGTTTCTCTGGACCATCTTCATTCACTGGAATACCTTCATACCTCGGGTGTTCCGTACGATTTCATGTAATATCCGATGAATATTCTATGCTGAAGCCAGAACGAAACACGCACAGAAACGTTTGAGATCCTGCCCCTGTTGGGATGAGCCGGCTGAGAGTCCTCTGTTGCCACCGAGGACCTGTGTAAAGCAAGTAGTTGCTGAGGTAGAACCTACAGAGGTGAAATGGAGAAGCCAGAAGTTAGGAAACAACCCAAAGGATTGGGGAAAAGGTAGGAAACTCGAGAGAGTGAACTGTAGACTCCAAGAGAGGCGTAGCCTGAAAAGTAAAGGAAAGAAAAGATCCAGAGAAAATCAGTCAAGGCGGCGCAAGCAGGGCCAACAGCACGAACACGGAGTATTAAAAACCGAAGAAAAGGGAAACAATAACAAGAATCACCACCCAATACTGGTCGGATATCTTCCTGCATCAGGAAATAAGAAATAAACCAAATTCAAACCGTCAGCGGTAATACAGATGCCTTGCGTCCCTGAGGAAGTTGCTTATCCTCTTGAATCACTTCCACATGAGTCGTAGACCAGCAAGGCAGCACAACGCCTAGAGCCAGCACAAAAGTTCCTTCTGCAACGAGAAAGAGTCTTCGAAACCAACCTCAGTTGACTTAATGAGTGCGCCGCGCCAGGCGATGGTCGCGCCCACCTCAGTAGGTTCAACTGTACATTAAACTACAATATAAACAAAGTATTGCCACACCTCATGAGTCTATATTACGTGACACCCAATGTCAGAGTAAACCTCATGGTAGAATCACCCATGCCTACTACACCACATCCACGTGTTCCACATTTCATCATGGTGTCAGAGTCAGTCCAGCCTAAGTAAAGGTCAGTACAACCAACGTTATTTCCTCCTTGAATGGATCATAATTCCACCACTAACAACACCTTCTCACTCAGGCATCGATCCTTAAAAGAGTTAATAAAACCAAGAGACCCCAAAGGTGCTCCACCATATCAGCTTTCAATCTATAGAATATTCATTTGGACGTTCTTTCTACTTTCGGCCGAGCAATTTCTATTCAACCTAATACGTTTTTCGAAGCCGCCAGGGCTCCTACGCAGGTCAATAACGTTCACTTTTTCTAAACCCAGAATAAAATTATGATGCATCATGTCGTACTACCATGTTTGAAATTCTGAAGAGACATTCTCATGGCATGCGGTCTTCCCATGATAAGCTACTCACTTACGATTTTCGCCGTTTCTGCCAGTTGTTAGCCAAAAAACTGCCATATTCTACTGTTACAAATGCGTAAGATCTAACTTACAGGAGGACCCACTTGTGTACCTTGCACAAATCATACCAAAGCATATTCTTTCGGCTGCTAATGAAAAAATTACGCAATAAAGCTAGAATCTGTAGCCATGCAAAAAATACACAACGTTACAGAGCCACCGTGCACGATTTAAAAATTGCAGGAGGCAATTAGCTAACGAATTTCTTTTCAAAGACAAATTCGATCCTTTTGCCACAGCTTGGAGTCGCAGCTCCATCGACAATTGGAGTTGCCCTTACTGTCCAAATCCCAGATCTGTTCGTGGCATGATCGCTTAGATTGACGGATGGAGATGCATTCTTTTTCCGACGTACTCTTGGCAATCGGTGGTGACATATGCGACTACGTGTGCCTCACGAAAGTCAAGGTATAACTATGTGCTGTACGACGAAAAATTGTATGCCCTACGTGTGTCGTATCTATGGCGTACCCAGGTTCGTTTAGGATGTCATTCGCACAAAACAGAACAGCGCCATCTCAAAAAAATACAGTTCTTATTCCGTTACATTCTGCTTCATCCTTCATGCAGAGTCTCATACGACACACACCGACACATGTACACATGTATACGGACGTTGTGCCAAACTAACACAGATAGCACTTGCCCCATATCAAGACATGAAAGCGTACA